>SZWC01003021.1:60388-125180 GCA_023375785.1 Penium margaritaceum
ATGGGAAGCTCGACAAGGAGGTGCTAATGGAGGTACCGGAAGGTGTCAAAGCACCCGAGGGTAAGGTGTGCAAGCTGGTGAAGGCGTTGTACGGGCTGAAACAGGCCCCACGGATCTGGTACAAGGAGATGGACAGCTTCATGGCTGAGATCTCCTTCGCACATTGCAAAAATGACCCTAGCGTCTATGTGCGGGAGGACGAACGTGGCTTGCTACTTGTGGCGTTGTACGTGGATGATCTTATCATGTGTTCTTCCTCGCAGGAGGCCCTCACGGACCTCAAGAAAAATCTGGCCAGCAGATTTAAGATGAAGGACATGGGACCTCTCGAGTACTACCTCGGGATTGCTGTTCACCGCAACCGCAAAGCAGGCACCATCGAGCTCAACCAGACCAAGTACATCATGGACATCTTGAAGCGCTACAACATGGAGGACTGCAAGCCCGTCAGCACCCCCATGCCCTCCGACTGCAAGCTCTCCTCCTCCATGTCACCAAGCAACGAGGCAGACCGGCGGGAGATGCAAAACATTCCATACCAGTCCGCCGTCGGAAGCCTCATGTATGCAATGGTGGGAACACGACCTGACATTGCTTTTGCAGTGGGTCAGGTGAGCAGGTTTGTGGCCAACCCTGGGCCAGAACATTGGCAAGTCGTGAAGCGGATTTTTCGCTACCTCAAAAAGACTCGGCACGTCGGACTTCGGTTTGGAGGTCTAGAAGGATCAGACTTGCTGCGGCTGACATGCTACACCGACGCGGACTGGGGAGGACGGATTGATGACAGGAAGTCCACCTCAGGGTTTGTTTGTCTTCTCAACGGTGGTGCGGTCTCATGGGCAAGCAGGAAGCAGGACTGCGTCTCGCTTTCTACTGCTGAGGCGGAGTACATTGCACTCTCCGAAGTTTGCAAGGAAACACAGTGGCTTCGCAGTTTGCTTGATGAGATCAAGGCACCACAAGAGGAGGCAACGGTCATCCGCATCGACAACCAAAGTGCCATGGCTATGGCAGAGGACGACATGATCTCCCGGTGTACAAAGCACATCGATATTCGGTACCACTACTCACGTGACCTTATCGCCAAGGGTGTCGTGGAACTGGAGCATGTCGCAACCAAGAAAATGCTTGCGGACTTCTTGACAAAGCCGCTATACAGCGACTTGCATGTTGCAGGTGCTCAAGAGGTCGGCATGGTGGATGCAAGAGATGAGAACTAAAGACCAAGAAAACTGACATGCACAAACACAACCTAGAGCTACAGGTTCATGCCGAAGAAAACTACCACAGCAGGTGGCCTACGGTGCAAGGGAGAGATTGTTGTTCTTCTATGCCCCATGGCCACTGCTATGGGTTGACGGACAGGTTGAGCATGCACTGCTCCCTTGGAGTAAGTCCCCCAAACCTTGTTCGTGGTGCAAGTCCAAGCGAGACACCAGAAGTGTAGCGCAACGGATAGCATGTTGGACTTAGGGACAACAGGTCCTGCGATCGAGCCTTGATGTGCGCAGGAGGTTTTTTGACCTTCTAGCACAGGGGAAGTTTCTTAGACATTTCTCCATGCATGAGGAGAGTGCGCCACTTGGCGTTCAGTGGATGCGCCAATTGGCGGACTGGTGAGGTGGTGTGGAGTGACCACCCCAAAAGTGTCACTACCCACACACCTTAGAAGCCAGGCCTAGGACTATATGTACCAAGCTCATTCCTCATTCTAATTACACAATCTGGCCTTAGATGCTCCTCACAGAGTTGTCCAACTAAGGAACAGTATAAAGAAGACACTGGTTGGTCTTAGCCCCAGGAGTTAGTCTTTGACTAGCACCTCGCGCGAAAGTGACCAAGTGTTAAGTGGACATAGTTGCTAGCAAGTGACTGCCTAGGAACTGCTCAGTGTGGAACTATGATCCTGAGGGTGATATCTTCTCCTGGCTGGAATGCTAGGAGTGGACGGCAGGTGCTATTGTGTCGGCCCTGTTTTCTAGTCCGTTTGCCTCAGGCCGGTTGACAAAAGTGTGATGCGCTAGTGCCAAAGGTCGATCCACTAGTGCCAAGGTCCGAGGCTCTAGTGCCAAAGTGTGACGCTCAAGTACAAAAGTGTGATGCTCTAGTACCAAAGTGTGAAGGTCTAGTGCCACAGTGTGACACTCTATTGCCAAAGTGTGAAGCGCCAGTGCCAAAGTGTGAAGCTCTTGTACCAAAGTGTGACGATCTAGTGCCAAAATGTCACGCTCTAGTGCCAAAGTGTGACGCTCTAGTGCCAAAATGGGATGCTCTAGTGCTAAAGTGTGACGCTCTAGTACCGAAATATGAAGCTCTAATGCCAACGTGTGACGCTCTAGTGCCAAAGTGTGACAATCTAGTGCCAAAGTGTGACGTTCTAGTGCCAAAGTGTGATGCTCTAGTGCCAAAGTGTGACGCTGTAGTGCCAAAATGTGACGCTCTAGTGCCAAAGTGTGGAGCTCTAGTGCCAAAGTGTGATGCTCTAGTGCCAAAGTGTGACGCTCTAGTGCCAAAGTGTGACGATGTAGTGCCAAAGTCTGACGCTCTAGTGCCAAAATTCAAAGCTCTAGTACCAAAGTGTGACGCTCTAGTGCCAAAGTGTGACACTCTAGTGCCAAAGTGTGACACTCTAGTGCCAAAGTGTGAATCTCTAGTGCCAAAGTGTGATGCTCTAGTACCAAAGTGTGACACTCTAGTGCCAAAGTGTGACACTCTAGTGCCAAAGTGTGAATCTCTAGTGCCAAAGTGTGATGCTCTAGTACCAAAGTGTGACGCTCTAGTACCAAAGTGTGACGCTCTAGTGCCAAAACGTGACGCTCTAGTTCCAAAATGTTACACTCTCTTGCCAAAGTGTGAAGCTCTAGTGCCAAAGTGTAACGCTCTGGTGCCAAAGTGTGAAGGTCTAGTGCCACTGTGTGACGCTCTAGTGCCAATTTGTGAAGCGCTAGTGCCAAAGTGTGACGCTCTAGTGCCAATTTGTGACGCTCTAATGCCAAAGTGTAACGCTCTAGTACCAAAGTGTGACGCTCTAGTGCCAATGTGTGACGATCTAGTGCCAAGCTGCAAGGCTCTAGTGCCAAAGTTTGAAACTCTAATGCCAAAGTGTGATACTCTAGTGCCAAAGTGTGACACTCTAGTGCCAAAGTGTGATGCTATAGTGCCAAAGTGTGCTGCTTTAGTTTCAAAGTGTTACACTCTAGTGCCAAAGCGTGACGCTCTTGCGCGAAAGTGTGAATCTCAAATGCCAAAGTGTGACGGTCCAGTGCCAAAGTGTGACGCTCTAGTACCAAAATGTGACGCTCTAGTGCCAATGTGTGACGCTCTAGTTCTAATTTGTAACACTATTGGAAACGTGTGACGCTCTAGTGCCAAAGTGTGACGCTCTAGTGCCAAAGCTCAAAACTCTAGTGCCAAAGTGTGAGGCTCTAGTGCCAAAGTGTGACGCTCTAGTGCCAAAGTGTGACGCTCTAGTGCCAAAGCTCAAAACTCTAGTGCCAAAGTGTGAGGCTCTAGTGCCAAAGTGTGACGCTCTAGTGCCAAGGTGTGACGCTCTATTGCCAAAGTGTGAAGCGCTAGTGCCAGAGTGTGACGTTCTAGTGCCAAAGTGTGACACTCTAGTACCAAAGTGTGATGCTCTAGTGCTAAAGTGTGATGCTCTAGTGCCAAAGTGTGACGCTCTAGTCCCAAAGTGTGACGCTCTTGTGCCAAAGGGTGACACTCTAGTACCAAAGTGTGACAATGTAGTGCCAAAGTGCGATGCTCTAGTGCCAAAGTGTGACGCTCTAGTGCCAATGTGTGAAGCTCTAGTGCCAAAGTGTGAAGCTCTTGTATCGACGTGTGACGCTCTAGTGCCAAAGTATGACGCTCTAGTGCCAAATTTTGAAACACTAGTGCCAACATGTGATGCTCTAGTGCCAATGTGTGACGCTCTATTGCCAAAGTGTGACGCTCTAGTTCTCAAGTGTGACGCTCTAGTGCCAACGTGTGAGGCTCTAGTGCCAAAGTGTGATGCTCTAGTGCCAATGTGTGACAATCTAGTGCCAATTTGTGATGATCCAATGCCAATGTTTGAAGCTCTAGTGCCAAAGTGTGACGCTGTAGTGCCAAAGTCTGACGCTCTAGTGCCAAACTCTGAAGTTCTAGTTCCAAAGTGTGTGACGCTCTAGTGCCAAAGTGTGACACCCTAGTGCCAAAGTGTGACGCTCTAGTACCAAAGTGTGACGCTCTAGTGTCAAACTGTGATGTTATAGTTCCAAAGTGCGACACTCTATTGCCAAAGTGTGACGCTATATTGGCACACTGACGCTCTAGTGCCAAAGTTTGAAACTCTAGTGCCAAAGTGTTACGCTCTAGTGCCAAAGTGTGACACTGTAGTGCCACAGTGTGACGCCCTACTTCCAAGGAGTGACGCTCTAGTGCCAAAGTGTGAAGCTCTAGTACCAAATTGTGATGCTCTAGTGCCAAAGTGTGACCCTCTAGTGTCAAAGTGTGACGCTCTAGTGCCAAAGAGTGGAACACTAGTGCCAAAGTGTGATGCTCTAGTGCCAAGGTGTGAAGCTCCAGTGCCAAAGTGTGATGCTCTAGTGCCAAAGATAGACTGTCTAATGCAAAAGTGTGACGCTCGAGTGCCAAAGTGTGAAGCTATAGTGCCAAAGTGTGACGCTCTAGTGCCAACATTTGGAGCTCTAGTTCCAAAGTGTGACGCTCTAGTGCCGAAGTGTGACGTTGTAGTGCCAAAGTGTAACGCTATAGTGCCAAAGTGTGGAGCTCTAGTGCCAAAGTGTGATGCTCCAGTGCCAAAGTGTGATGCTCAAGTACCAAAGTTTGAAACTCTAGTGCCAAAGTGTGACGCTCTAGTGCCAAAGTGTGACACTCTAGTGCCAAAGTGTGATGCTCTACTTCCAAGGAGTGACGCTCTAGTGCCAATGTGTGGAGCTCTATTGCCAAATTGTGACGCTCTAGTGCCAAAGTGTGACGCTCTAGTGTCAAAGTGTGACTCTCTTGTGCCAAAGTGTGGAACTCTAGTGCCAAAGTGTGACGCTCTAGTGCCAAGGTATGAAGCTCCAGTGCCAAAGTGTGATGATCTAGTGCCAAAGGTAGATGCTCTAATGCAAAAGTGTGACGCTCGAGTGTCAAAGAGTGAAGCTCTCGTGCCAAAGTGTGACGCTCTAGTGCCAACGTTTGGAGCTCTAGTTCCAAAGTGTGACGCTCTAGTGCAAAAGTGTGACGCTGTAGTGCCAAAGTGAGACGCTATAGTGCCAAAGTGTGGAGCTCTAGTGCCAAAGTGTGACGCTCTAGTGCCAAAGTGTGACGCTCTACTGCCGAAGTTCGAAACACTCTAGTGCCAAACTATAACACTCTTGTGCCGAAGTGTGAATATATAGTGCCAAAGTGTGACGCTCTAGTGCCAAAGTGTGACGCCCTAGTACCAAAGTGTGACGCTCTATTGCCAAAGTGTGACGCTCTAGTTCCAAAGTATGACAGTCTATTGCACGAGTGTGACGCTCTAGTGCCAAAATGTGACGCTATAGTGCCAACGTTCAAACCTCTAGTGCCAAAGTCTGAGGCTCTAGTGCCAAAGTGTGACGCTCAAGTGCGAAAGTGTGACACTCTTGTACCAAAGTGTGAAGGTATAGTGCCACAGTGTGACGCTCTAGTGCCAAAGTGTGAAGCGCCAGTGCCAAAGTGTGACGCTCTAGTGCAAAAGTGTGACGCTCTAGTGCCAAAGTGTGACTCTCTAGTGCCAAAGTGTGACGCTCTAGTGCCAAAGTGTGACGCTCTAGTCCCAAAGCGACGTTCTAGTGCCAAAGTGTGAAGATCTAGTGCCAAAGTGTGAAGCTCTAGTGCCAAAACGTGTGACGCTCTAGTGCCAAAGTGTGATGCTCTAGTGCCAATGTGTGACGCTCTAATGCGGACGTTTGAAGCTCTAGTGCCAGAGTGTGACGCTCTAGTGCCAAACTGTGACGCTGTAGTGCCAACGAATGTCACTCTAGTGCCAATGTGTGATGTTCTAGTGCCAAAGTGTGAAGCTCTAGTGCCAAAGTGTGACGATGTAGTGCCAAAGTGTGACGCTCCAGTGCCAAAGTATGACACTCTAGTGCCAAAATGTGACACTCTAGTGCCAAAGTGTGAATCTCTAGTGCCAAAGCGTGATGCTCTAGTACCAAAGTGTGACGCTTTAGTACCAAAGTGTGACGCTCTAGTGCCAAAACAAGACGCTCTAGTTCCAAAGTGCAACACTCTATTGCCACAGTGTGATGCTCTAATGTTAAAGTGTGAAACTCTAGTGCCCACATGTGATGCTCTAGTGCCAAAGTGTGAAGGTCCAGTGCCACATTGTGATGCTCTAGTGCCAAAGTGTGAAGCGCTAGAGCCAAAGTGAGACGCTCTAGTGCCAAAGTGTAACGCTCTAGTGCTAAAGTGTAACGCTCTAGTGCCAAAGTGTGACACTCTAGTTCCAACGTGTGACGCTCAAGTGCCAAAGTGTGACGCTCTAGTGCCAAAGTGTGAGGCTCTAGTGCCAAAGTGTGACGCTCTAGTGCCAAAGTGTGACACTCTAGTGCCAATTTGTGATGCTCTAAAGCCAATGTTTGGAGCTCTAGTGCCAACGTGTGACGCTCTAATGCCAAAGTATGACGCTGTAGTGCCAAAGTCTGACGCTCTAATGCCAGAGTTTGAAGCTCTAGTGCCAAAGTGTGATGCTCCAGTGCCAAAGTGTGACACTCTTGTACCAAAGTGTGACGCTCTAGTACCAAATTGTGACACTCTAGTGCCAAAGTGTGACGCTCTAGTTCCAAAGTGCGACACACAATTGCCAGAGTGTGATGCTCTAGTGGCACATTGACGCTCTAGTGCCAAAGTTTGAAACTCTAGTGCCAAAGTGTGACGCTCTAGTGCCAAAGTGTGACACTCTAGTGCCAAAGTGTGACGTCCTACTTCCAAGGAGTGACGCTCTAGTGCCAACGTGTGAAGCTCTAGTGCCAAATTGTGACTCTCTAGTGCCAAAGTGTGACGCTCTAGTGTGAAAGTGTGACGCCCTAGTGTCAAAGTGTGGAACGTTAGTGCCAAATTGTGCCGCTCTAGTGCCAAGGTGTGAAGCTCCAGTACCAAAGTGTGATGCTCTAGTACCAAATATAGATGGTCTAATGCAAAAGTGAGACGCTCCAGTGCCAAGGTGTGAAGCTATAGTGCCAAAGTGTGTCGCTCTAGTGCCAACGTTTGGAGCTCTAGTTCCAAAGTGTGACGCTCTAGTGCCGAAGTGTGCCGTTGTAGTGCCAAAGTGTAACGCTATAGTGCCAAAGTGTGGAGCTCTAGTGCCAAAGTGTGATGCTCTAGTGCCAAAGTGTGATGCTCAAGTACCAAAGTTTGAAACTCTAGTGCCAAAGTGGGACGCTCTAGTGCCAAAGTGTGACACTCTAGTGCCAAAGTATGATGCTCTACTTGCAAGGAGTGACGCTCTAGTGCCAATGTGTGGAGCTCTATTGCAAAATTGTGACGCTCTAGTGCCAAAGTGTGACGCTCTAGTGTCAAAGTCTGACGCTCCAGTGCCAAAGTGTGGAACTCTAGTGCCAAAGTGTGACGCTCTAGTGCCAAGGTGTGAAGCTTCAGTGCCAAAGTGTGATGCTCTAGTGCCAAAGGTAGATGCTCTAATGCAAAAGTGTGACGCTCGAGTGTCAAAGAGTGAAGCTCTAGTGCCAAATTGTGACGCTCTAGTGCCAACATTTGGAGCTCTAGTTCCAAAGTGTGACGCTCAAGTGTCAAAGTGTGACGCTGTAGTGCCAAAGTGTGACGCTATAGTGCCAAAGTGTGGAGCTCTAGTGCCAAATTGTGTGTCTCTAGTGCCAAAGTGTGACGCTCTAGTGCCAAAGTCTGACGCTCTTGTGCCAAAGTGTGACGCTCTACTGCCAAAGTTCGAAACACTCTAGTGCCAAAGTATAACACTCTTGTGCCAAAGTGTGAATCTACAGTGCCAAATTGTGACGCTCTAGTGCCAAAGTGTGACGCCCAAGTACCAAAGTGTGACGCTCTAGTGCCAAAGTGTGACGCTCTTGTTCCAAAGTACGACAATCTATTGCAAGAGTGTGACGCTCCAGTGCCAAAATGTGACGCTCTAGTGCCAACGTTCAAAACTCTAGTGCCAAAGTCTGAGGCTCTAGCGCCAAAGTGTGATGCTCAAGTGCGAAAGTGTGACACTCTTGTACCAAAGTGTGAAGGTGTAGTGCCACAGTGTGACGCTCTAGTGCCAAAGTGTGAAGCGCCAGTGCCAAAATGTGACGCTCTAGTGCCAAAGTGTGACGCTCTAGTGCCAAAGTGCGACGCTCTAGTGTCAAATTGTGACGCTCTAGTGGCACAGTGTGACGCTCTAGTCCCAAAGCGACGTTCTACTGCCAAAGTGTGAAGGTATAGTGCCAAAGTGTGAAGCTCTAGTGCCAAAACGTGTGACGATCTAGTGCCAAAGTGTGATGCTCTAGTGCCAATGTGTGACGCTCTAATATAGACGTTTGAAGCTCTAGTGCCAAAGTGTGACGCTCTAGTGCCAAACTGTGACGCTGTAGTGCCAAAGAATGTCACTCTAGTGCCAATGTGCGATGTTCTAGTGCCAAAGTGTGACGTGCTAGTGCCAAAGTGTGACGATGTAGTGCCAAAGTGTGACGCTCTAGTGCAAAAGTATGACACTCTACTGCCAAAGTGTGACACTCTAGTGCCAAAGTGTGAATCTCTAGTACCAAAATTTGATGCTCTAGTACCAAAGTGTGACGCTCTAGTACCAAAGTGTGACGCTCTAGTGCCAAAATATGACGCTCTAGTTCCAAAGTGCAACACTCTATTGCCAAAGTGTGACGCTCCAATGCCAAAGTGTGAAACTCTAGTGCCCACATGTGATGCTCTAGTGCCAAAGTGTGAAGGTCCAGTGCCACAGTGTGACACTCTAGTGCCAAAGTGTGAAGCGTTAGAGCCAAAGGGAGACGCTCTAGTGCCAAAGTGTGACGCTCTAGTGCTAAAGTGTGACGCTCTAGTGCCAAAGTGTGACACTCTAGTTCCAACGTGTGATACTCGAGTGCCAAATTGTGACACTCCAGTGCCAAAGTGTGAGGCTCTAGTGCCAAAGTGTGACGCTCTAGTGCCAAAGTGTGACACTCTAGTGCCAATTTGTGATGCTCTAATGCCAATGTTTGGAGCTCTGGTGCTGAAGTGTGACGCTCTAGTGCCAAATTGTGACGCTCTAGTGCCAAAGTCTGACGCTCCAGTGCCATAGTTTGAAGCTCTAGTGCCAAAGTGTGACACTCTAGTACCAAAGTGTGGCGCTCTAGTACCAAAGTGTGATGCTCTAGTGCCAAAGTGTGACGCTCTATTTCCAAAGTGCGACACACAATTGCCAGAGTGTGACGCTCTAGTGGCACACTGACGCTCTAGTGCCAAAGTTTGAAACTCTAGTGCCAAAGTGTGACGCTCTAGTGCCAAAGTGTGACAGTCTAGTACCAAAGTGTGACGTCCTACTTCCAAGGAGTGACGCTCTAGTGCCAATGTGTGAAGCTCTAGTACCAAATTGTGACTCTCTAGTGCCAAAGTGTGACGCTCTAGTGTCAAAGTGTGACGCTCTAGTGCCAAAGTGTGGAAATCTAGTGCCAAATTGTGACGCTCTAGTGCCAAGGTGTTAAGCTCCAGTGCCAAAGTGTGATGCTCTAGTGCCAAAGATAGATGGTCTAATGCAAAAGTGTGACGCTCGAGTGCAAAAGTGTGAAGCTCTAGTGCCAAAAGTGTGACGCTCTGGTGCCTACGTTCGAAGCTCTAGATCCAAAGTGTGACGCTCTAGTGCCAATGTGTGACGCTGTACTGCCAATGTGTAATGGTATAGTGCCAAAGTGTGGAGCTCAAGTGCCAAAGTGTGATGCTCTAGTGCCAAAGTGTGATGCTCTTGTGCCAAAGATTGAAATTCTAGTTCCAAAGTGTGACACTCTAGTGCCAAAGTGTGACACTCTAGTGTCAAAGTGTGACGCTCTACTTCCAAGGAGTGACGCTGTAGTGCCAATGTGTGAAGCTCTAGTGCCAAATTGTGACGCTCTAGTGTGAAAGTGTGACGCTCTAGTGTGAAAGTGTGACGCTCTAGTGCCAAAGTGTGGAACTCTAGTGCCAAAGTGTGACGCTCTAGTGCCAAGGTGTGAAGCTCCAGTGCCAAAGTGTGATGCTCTTGTGCCAAAGATAGATGCTCTTATGCAAAAGTATGACGCTCGAGTGCCAAAGTGTGAATCTCTAGTGCCAAAGTGTGACGCTCTAGTGCCAAAGTTTGGAGCTCTAGTTCCAAAGTGTGACGCTTTAGTGCCAAAGTGTGACGCTGTAGTACCAAAGTGTGACGCTTTAGTGCCAAAGGGTGGAGCTCTAGTGCCAAAGTGTGATTCTATAGTACCAAAGTGTGACGCTCTAGTGCCATAGTGTGACGCTCTAGTGCCAAAGTGTGACGCTCTCGTGCCAAAGTGTGACGCTCTACTGCCAAAGTTCGAAACACTATAGTGCCAAAGTATGACGCTCTTTTGCCAAAATGTGGATGTCTAGTGCCAAAGTGTGACACGCTCTAGTACCAAAGTGTGACGCTCTAGTGCCAAAGTGTGACGCTGTAGTTCCAGAGTGCGACACTCTATTGCAAGAGTGTTACGCTCTAGAGCCAAAGTGTGACGCTCTAGTGCCAAAGTTCGAAAATCTAGTGCCAAAGTCTGAGGCTCTAGTGCCAAAGTGTGACACTCAAGTGTGAAAGTGTGACGCTCTAGTACCTAAGTGTGAAGGTCTAGTGCCACAGTGTGACGTTCTAGTGCCAAACTATGAAGCTCCAGTGCCAAAGTGTGACGCTCTAGTGCCAAAGTATGATGCTCCAGTGCCAAAGTGTGACGCTCTAGTGCCAAAGTGTGACGATCTAGTGCCAAAGTGTGATGTTATAGTGCCAATGTGTGACGTTGTAATGCAGACGTTTGAAGCTTTAGTGCCAAAGTGTGACGCTCTAGTGCCAAACTGTGACGCTGTAGTGCCAACGTGTGTCTCTCTAGTGCCAAAGTGTGGAGCTCTAGTGCCAAAGTGTGATACTCTAGTGCCAATGTGTGACACTCTAGTGCGAAAGTCTGACAATGTAGTGCCAAAGTTTGACGCTCTAGTGCCAAAGTTTGAAGCTGTAGTGCCAAAGTGTGATGCTCTAGTGCCAAAGTATGACACTCTAGTGCCAAAGCGTGACACTCTAGTGCCAAAGTGTGAATCTCTCGTGCCAAAGTGTGATGCTCTAGTACCAAAGTGTGACGCTGTAGTACCAAAGTGTGACGCTCTAGTGCCAAAATATGACGCTCTAGTTCCAAAGTGTGACACTCTATTGCGAAAGTGTGACGCTCTAATGCCAAAGTGTGAAGCTCTAGTGCCCACATGTGACGCTCTAGTGCCAAAGTGTGAAGGTCCAGTGCCACTGTGTGACGCTCTAGTGCCAAAGTGTGAAGCGCGAGAGCCAAAGTGAGACGCTCTAGTGCCAAACTGTAACGCTCTAGTGCAAAAGTGTGATGCTCTAGTGCCAAAGTGTGACACTCTAGTGCCAACGTGTGACGCTCGAGTGCCAGACTGTGACGCTCTAATGCCAAAGTGTGAGGCTCTAGTGCCAAAGTGTGACGCTCTAGTGCCAAATTGTCACACTCTACTGCCAATTTGTGATGCTCTAATGCCAATGTTTGGAGCTCTAGTGCCAAAGTGTGACGCTCTGGTGCCAAAGTGTAACGCTTTAGTGCCAAAGTCTAACGCTCTAGTGCCAGAGTTTGAAGCTCTAGTGCCGAAGTGTGTCACGCTATAGTGCCAAAGTGTGACACTCTAGTGCCAAGGTGTGACGCTCTAGTGCCAAAGTGTGAATCTCTAGTGCCAAAGTGTGATGTTCTAGAGCCAACGTGTGACGCTCTAGTCCCAAAGTGTGACGCTCTAGTGCCCAAGTGTGACGCTCTAGTTCCAAAGTGCGACACTCTATTGCCAAAGTGTGACGCTTTAGTGGCACACTGACGCTCTAGTGCCAAATTTTGAAACTCTAGTGCCAACGTGTGACGCTCTAGTGCCAAAGTGTGACACTCTAATGCCAAAGTGTGACGCTCTACTTCCAATGAGTGATGCTCTATTGCCAATGTGTGAAGATCTAGTGCCAAATTGTGACGCTCTGGTGCCAAAGTGTGACGATCTAATGTCAAAGTGTGACGCTCTAGTGCCAACGTGTGGAACTCTAGTGCCAAAGTGTCACACTCTAGTGCCAAGGTGTGAAACTCCAGTGCCAAAGTGTGATGCTCTGGTGCCAAAGATTGATGGTCTAATGCAAATGTGTAACGCTTGAGTGCCAAAGTATGATGCTCTAGTGCCAACGTTTGGAGCTCTAGTTCCAAAGTATGACGCTCTAGTGCCAAAGTGTGACGCTGTAGTGCCAAAGTGTGATGCTATAGTGCCAAAGTGTAGAGCTCTAGTGCCAAAGTCTGATGCTCTAGTGCTTAAGTGTGACGCTCTAGTGCCAAATTGTGACGCTTTGGTGCCAAAGTGTGACGCTCTTGTGCCAAAGTTTGACGCTCTAGTGCCAAAGTGTGACACTCTAGTGCCAACGTGTGACGCCCTACTTCCAAGGAGTGACGCTCTAGTGCCAATGTGTGAAGCTCTAGTGCCACATTGTGACGCTCTACTGCCAAAGTGTGATGCTGTAGTGTCAAAGTGTAACGCTCTAGTGCCAAAGTATGGAACTCTAGTGCCAAAGTGTGACGCTCTAGTACCAAGGTGTGAAGCTCCAGTGCCAAAGTGTGATGCTCTAGTGCTAAAGATAGATGGTCTAATGCAAAAGTGTGACGCTCGGGTGCCAAAATGTGAAGCTCTAGTGCCAAAGTCTGATGCCATAGTGCCAACGTTTGGAGCTCTAGTTCCAAAGTGTGACGCTCTAGTGCCAAAGTGTGACGTTGTAGTGCCAAAGTGCAACGCTATAGTGCCAAAGTATGGAGCTCTAGTGCCAAAGTGTGATGCTCTAGTGCCAAAGTATGATGCTCTAGTGCCAATGTTTGAAACTCTAGTGTCAAAGTGTGACGCTCTAGTGCCAAAGTGTGACAATCTAGTGCCAAATTGTGACGCTCTACTTCCAAGGAGTGACGTTGTAGTGCCAATGTGTGGAGCTCTAGTGCCAAATTGTGACGCTCTAGTGCCAAGGTGTGACGCTCTATTGTCAAAGTGTGACGCTCTAGTACCAAAGTGTGGAACTCTAGTGCCAAAGTGTGACGGTCTAGTGCCAAGGTGTGAAGCTCCAGTGCCAAAGTGTGATGCTCTAGTGCCAAAGATAGATGCTCTAACGCAAAAGTGTGACGCTATAGTACCAAAGTGTGAAGCTCTAGTGCCAAAGTGTGACGCTCTAGTGCCAATGTTTGGAGCTCTAGTTCCAAAGTGTGATGCTCTAGTGCCAAAGTGTGACGCTGTAGTACCAAAGTGTGACGCTATAGTGCCAAAGTGTGATTCTCTAGTGCCAAAGTGCCATGTACTTGCTAGTTGATAACTAGTGTTCCCAACCCATTGTTTTCACCTCTGACCATTCGTGACTCGTGTTGTGCGTTTTCAACGTTGACCACATGAAGTGAAATTTGTTGGTCATGGTTAGTGACATATGCATACTTTGGTTGGTCACTGTGCATTGAAGCCACATTGTGCCACTACAAATTGAAGGTGTTTGTACTTGCTAGTCGACAACTAGTATTCACAAACCATTGCCTTCCACCCTGACCATTTGTGAGTTGTGTTATGAGTTGTCAAAGTTTACCACACTTAGTGACATTATTTGGTCATGGTTAGTGACATATGCCTATGTTGGCTGGTCATCGTGCATGGTCTCCATACCGTGCCACAATGTATTGAAGCCCCTTGTGCTTGCTATTTGGTACCTAGTGTTCCGAAACCATTGTTTCCCCCTCTGGCCATTTGTGACTCGTATTATGAGTTGTCAACGTTAACCACACACATCGGATTTCTTTGGTCAAAGGCAGTACATATGCCTAGTTTGGTCGGTCATTGTGCATGGTAGCCACACCGTTCTACTACTGACTGAAGGTCGTTGTACTTGGTAGTTGAGAACCAATATTCCCATAGCATTGTTTCCTCTCCTGACCGTTTGTGACTCGTGTTATGGTTGGTCAACGTTGACCACCCTTATTGAAATTCTATGGTCATGATCAGTGACATATGCCTAGTTTGGTTGTTTGGTGTGCCTATCAGCCACACCGTGCCACTACGTATTGAAGTTCTCTGTCCTTTCTAGTCAATACATATGCTTTCCAAACCATTGTCTCTCCATCTGATCATTTGTGACTCGTGTTATGAGTTGTCAATGTTGACCACACATAGTGGACTTATTCGGTCATAGTCAGTGACGTATGCATCCTTTGGTTGGTCACTGTGCACGCTAGCCATACCGTGTCACTGCTTGTTGAAGGTCTTTGTACTTGCTGGTTGATAACTAGTGTTCACAACCCATTGTTTCCCCCTCTAACCATTTGTGAATCGTGTTATGCGTTTTCAACATTGACCACATGAAGTGAAATTAGTTGGTCATGGTTAGTGACATATGCATACTTTGGTTGGTCACTGTGCATTGTAGCCACATTGTGCCACTACATATTGAAGGTGTTTGTACTTGCTAGCCGATAACTAGTATTCACAAACCATTATCTTCCACCCTGATCATTTGTGACTCGTGTTATGAGTTGTCAAAGTTTACCACACTTAGTGGCATTATTTGGACGTGGTTTGTGACATATGCCTACTTTGGTTGGTCATCGTGCATGGTCTCCACACCGTGCCACAACGTATTGAAGCCCCTTGTGCTTGCTACTTGATACCTGGTGTTCCCAAAGCATTGCCTCCCCCTCTGACCATTTGTGACTCGTATTTTGAGTTGTCAACGTTGACCACACACAGCGGATTTATTTGCTCAAAGGTAGTATATATGTATAATTTCGTCGGTCATTGCGCATGGTAGCCACACCGTGCTACTAATGATTGACGGTCACTGTACTTGGTAGTTGAGAACCAATATTCCCATAGCATTGTTTCCTCTCCTGGCCGTTTGTGACTCGTGTTATGGTTGGTCAATGTTGACCACCCATATTAAAATTCTCTGGTCATGATCAGTGACATATGCCTAGTTTGGTTGTTTGGTGTGCATATTAGCCACACCGTGCACCTACGTATTGAAGTTCTTTGTCCTTTCTAGTCAATAAATAGGATTCTTAAACCATTGTCTCTCCGTCTGACAATTTGTGACTCGTGTTATGAGTTGTCAATGTTGACCACACAAAGTGGACTTATTCGGTCGTAGTCAGTGACGTATGCATCCTTGGGTTGGTCACTGTGCACGCTAGCCATACCGTGCCACTGCTTGTTGAAGGTCTTTGTACTTGCTAGTTGATAACTAGTGTTCCCAACCCATTGTTTTCCCCTCTGACCATTTGTGACTCGTGTTATGCGTTTTCAACGTTGACCACATGAAGTGAAATCTGTTAGTCATGGTTAGTGACATATGCATAATTTGGTTGGTCACTGTGCATTGAGGCCACACCGTACCACTACATATTGAAGGTATTTGTACTTGCTAGTCAATAAGTAGAATTCACAAACCATTATCTTCCACCCTGACCATTTGTGACTCGTGTTATGAGTTGTCAAAGTTTACCACACTTAGTGGCATTATTTGGTCATGGTTTGTGACATATGCCTACTTTGGTTCGACATCGTGCATGGTCTCCACACCGTGCCACCACGTATTGAAGCCCCTTGTGCTTGCTATTTGATACCGGGTGTTCCCAAACCATTGTGACTGGTATTTTGAGTTGTCAACGTTGACCACACACAGCGGATTGCTTTGGTCAAACTGTACATATGCCTACTTTGGTCGGTCATTGTGCATGGTAGCCACACCGTGCTACTACTGATTGACGGTTATTGTACTTGGTAGTTGAGAACCAACATTCCCATAGCATTGTTTCCTCTCCTGAACGTTTGTGACTCGTGTTATGGTTGGTCAATGTTGACCACCTATATTGAAATTCTCTGGTCATGATCAGTGACATATGCCTAGTTTGGTTGTTTGGTGTGCATATTAGCCACACCGTGCCACTACGTATTGAAGTTCTTTGTCCTTTCTAGTCAATACATAGGCTTCCCAAACCATTGTCTCTCCCTCTGACCATTTGTGACTCGTGTTATGAGTTTTCAATGTTGACCACACATAGTGGACTCATTCGGTCGTAGTCAGTGATGTTTGCATCCTTTGGTTGGTCACTGTGCACGCTAGCCATACCGTGCCACTTCTTGTTGAAGGACTTTGTACTTGCTAGTTGATAACTAGTGTTCCCAACCCATTGTTTTCCCCTTTGACCATTGGTGACTAGTGTTATGCGTTTTCAACGTTGACCACATGAAGTGAAGTTTGTTGGTCATGGTTAGTGACATATGCATCATTTGGTTGGTCACTGTGCATTGAAGCCACGCTGTGCCACTACATATAGAAGGTATTTGTACTTGCTAGTCGATAACTAGTATTCACAAACGATTATCTTCCACCCTGACCACTTGTGACCCGTGTTAAGAGTTGTCCATGTTTACCACCCTTAGTGACATTATTTGGTCATGGTCAGTGACATATGCCTACTTTGGTTGGTCATCGTGCATGGTCTCCGCACCATGCCACATCGTATTGAAGCCCCTTGTGCTTGCTATTTGATACCTGGTGTTCCCAAACCATTGTTTCCCCCTCTGACCATTTCTGACCGGTATTATGAGTTGTCAACGTTGACCACACACAGCGGATTTCTTTGGTCAAAGGTATTACATATGCCTACTTTGGTCGGTCATTGTGCATGGTAGCCACACCATGCTACTACTGACTGACGGTCGTTGTACTTTGTAGTTGAGAACCCATATTCCCATAGAATTGTTTTCTCTGCTGACCGTTTGTGACTCGTGTTATGGTTGGTCAATGTTGACCACCGATATTGAAATTCTCCGGTCATAATCAGTGACATATGCCTAGTTTGGTTGTTTGGTGTGCATATTAGCCACACCGTGCCACTACGTATTGAAGTTATTTGTCCTTTCTAGTCAATACATAGGCCTCCCAAACCATTGTCTCTCCCTCTGACCATTTGTGACTCGTGTTATGAGTTGTCAATGTTGACCACACATAGTGGACTTATTCGGTCGTAGTCAGTGACGTATGCATCCTTTGGTTGGTCACTGTGCACGCTAGCCATACCGTGCCACTGCTTGTTGAAGGTCTTTGTACTTNTGGTCATGATCAGTGACATATGCCTAGTTTGGTTGTTTGGTGTGCATATTAGCCACACCGTGCCACTACGTATTGAAGTTATTTGTCCTTTCTAGTCAATACATAGGCCTCCCAAACCATTGTCTCTCCCTCTGACCATTTGTGACTCGTGTTATGAGTTGTCAATGTTGACCACACATAGTGGACTTATTCGGTCGTAGTCAGTGACGTATGCATCCTTCGACTGGTCACAGTGCACGCTAGCCATACTGTGCCACTGCTTGTTGAAGGTCTTTGTACTTGCTAGTTGATAACTAGTGTTCCCAACCCATGTTTTCCCCTCTGACCATTTGTGACTCGTGTTATGCGTTTTCAACGTTGACCACGAAGTGAAATTTGTTGGTCATGGTTATTAACGTATGCATGATTTGGTTGGTCACTGTGCATTGAAGCCACACTGTGCCACTACATATTGAAGGTATTTGTACTTGCTAGTCGATAACTAGTATTCACAAACCATTATCTTCCACCCTGACCACTTGTGACCCATGTTATGAGTTGTCCAAGTTTACCACTCTTAGTGACATTCTTTGGTCATGGTCAGTGACATATGCCTATTTGGTTGGTCATCGTGCATGGTCTCCACACCGTGCCACATCGTATTCAAGCCCCTTGTGCTTGCTATTTGATACCTGGTGGTCCCAACCCATTGTTTCCC
The DNA here is from genome assembly GCA_023375785.1 of Penium margaritaceum. Taxonomy (NCBI): domain Eukaryota; kingdom Viridiplantae; phylum Streptophyta; class Zygnematophyceae; order Desmidiales; family Peniaceae; genus Penium; species Penium margaritaceum. The sequence continues at coordinate 78,394 of SZWC01003021.1, forward strand.
CCTCTGACCATTTGTGACTGGTATTATGAGTTTTCTACGTTGACCACACATAGCGGATTTCCTTGGTCAAAGGTAGTACATATGCTTACTTTGGTAGGTCATTGTGCATGGTAGCCACACCGTGCTACTACTGACTGATGGTCCTTGTACTTTGTAGTTGAGAACCGATTCCCCATAGCATTGTTTTCTCTGCTGACTGTTTGTGACGCGTGTTATGGTTGAAAAATGGTGACCACCCATATTGAAATTCTCCGGTCATGATCAGTGACATATGCCCAGTTTGGTTGTTTGGTGTGCATATTAGCCACACCGTACCACTACGTATTGAAGTTATTTGTCCTTTCTAGTGAATACATAGGCTTCCCAAACCATTGTCTCTCCCTCTGACCATTTGTGACTCGTGTTATGAGTTGTCAATGTTGACCACACATAGTGGACTTATTCAGTCGTAGTCAGTGTCGTATGCATCCTTGGGTTGGTCACTGTGCACGCTAGCCATACCGTGCCACTGCTTGTTGAAGGTCTTTGTACTTGCTAGTTGATAACTAGTATTCCCAACCCATTGTTATCCCCTCTGACCATCTGTGACTCGTGTTATGCGTTTTCAACGTTGACCACATGAACTGAAATTTGTTGGTCATGGTTTGTGACATGCATAATTTGGTTGGTCACTGTGCATTGAAGCCACACCGTGCCACTACATATTGAAGGTATTTGTACTTGCTAGTCGATAACTAGTATTCACAAACCATTGTCTTCGACCCTGACCATTTGTGACTCGTGTTATGAGTTGTCAAGGTTTACCACACTTAGTGGCATTATTTGGTCATGTTTTGTGACATATTCCTACTTTGGTTGGTCATCGTGCATGGTCTCCACACCGTGCCACAACGTATTGAAGCCCCTTGTGCTTGCTACTTGATACCTGGTGTTCCCAAACCATTGCTTCCCACCTGACCATTTGTGACTCGTATTATGAGTTGTCAACGTTGACCACACACTGCGGATTTCTTTGGTCAAAGGCAGTACATATGCCTACTTTGGTCGGCCATTGTGCATCGTCGGTCAGTGACATATGCCTAGTTTGGTTGTTTGGTGTGCATATTAGCCACACCATGCCACTACGTATTGACGTTCTTTGTCCTTTCTAGTCAATACATAGGCTTCCCAAACCATTGTCTCTCCCTCTGACCATTTGTGACTCGTGTTATGAGTTGTCAATGTTGACCACCCATATTGAAAGTCTCTGGTCATGATCAGTGACATATGCCTAGTTTGGTTATTTGGTGTGCATATTAGCCACACCGTGCCACTACGTATTGACGGTCTTTGTCCTTTCTAGTCAATACATAGGCTTCCCTCACCATTGTATCTCCCTCTGACCATTTGTGACTCGTATTATGCGTTTTCAACGTTGACCACATGAAGTGAAATTTGTTAGTCATGGTTAGTGACATCTGCATACTTTGGTTGGTCACTGTGCATTGAAGCCACATTGTGCCACTACATATTGAAGGTATTTGTACTTGCTAGTCGATAACTAGTATTCAGAAACCATTATCTGCCACCCTGACCATTAGTGACACGTGTTATGAGTCGTGAAAGTTTACCATACTTGGTGACATTATTTGGTCATGGTCGGTGACATATGCCTACTTTGGTTGGTCATCGTGCATGGTCTCCACAACATGCCACAGCGTATTGATGCCCCTTGTGCTTGCTATTTGATACTTGGTGTTCCCAAACCATTGTTTCCCCCTCTGACCATTTGTGACTCGTATTATGAGTTGTCAACGTTGACCACACACAGCGGATTTCTTTAGTCAAAGGCAGTACATATGCCTAATTTGGTAGGTCATTGTGCATAGTAGCGACACCGTGCTACTACTGACTGAAGGTCGTTGTACTTGGTAGTTGAGAACCGATATTCCAATGTCATTGTTTCCTCTCCTGGCCGTTTGCGAGTCGTGTTATGGTTGGTCAACGTTGACCACCCATATTGAAATTCTCTGGTCATGATCAGTGACATATGCCTAGTTTGGTTGTTTGGTGTGCATATTAGCCACACCGTGCCACAACGTATTGAAGTTCTTTGTCCTTTCTAGTCAGTACATAGGCTTCCCAGACCATTGTCTCTCCCTCTCACCATTTGTGACTCGTGTTATGAGTTGTCAATATTGACCACACATAGTGGACTTATTCAGTCGTAGTCAGTGACGTATGCATCCTCTGGTTGGTCACTGTGCACGCTTGCCATACCGTGCCACTGCTTGTTGAAGGTCTTTGTACTTGCTAGTTGATAACTAGTGTTCCCAATGCATTGTTTTCCCCTCTGACCATTTGTGACTCGTGTTATGCGTTTTCAACGTTGACCACATGAAGTGAAATTTGTTAGTCATGGATAGTTACATATGCATACTTTGGTTGGTCACCGTGCATTGAAGCCACATTGTGCTACTACATGTTGAAGGTGTTTGTACTTGCTAGTTGATAACTAGTATTCACAAACCATTATCTGCCACCCTGACCATTTGTGACTCGTGTTATGAGTTGTCGAGATTTACCATACTTGGTGACATTATTTGGTCATGGTCAGTGACATATGCCTACTTTGGTTGGTCATCGTGCATGGTGTCCACACCATGCCACAGCGTATTGAAGCCCCTTGTGCTTGCTATTTGATACTTGGTGTTCCAAAACCATTGTTCCCCCCTCTGACCATTTGTGACTTATATTATGAGTTGTCAACATTGACCACACACACCGGATTTCTTTGGTCAATGGCAGTACATATGCCTACTTTGGTCGGTCATTGTGCATGGTAGACACACCGTGCTACTACTGACTGAAGGTCGTTGTACTTGGTAGTTGAGAACCGATATTCCCATATCATTCTTTCCTCTCCTGACCATTTGTGAGTCGTGTTATGGTTGGTCAACGTTGACCACCCATATTGAAATTCTCTGGTCATGATCAGTGACATATGCCTAGTTTGGTTATTTGGTGTGCATATTAGCCACACCGTGCCACTACGTATTGAGGTTCTTTGTCCTTTCTAGTCAATACATAGGCTTCCCAAACCATTGTCTCTCCCTCTGACCATTTGTGACTCGTGTTATGAGTTGTCAATGTTGACCACACATAGTGGACTTATTCGGTCGTAGTAAGTGACGTATGCATCCTTGGACTGGTCACTGTGCACGCTAGCCATACCGTGCCACTGCTTGTTGAAGGTCTTTGTACTTGCTAGTTGATAACTAGTGTTCCCAACCCATTGTTTCCCCCTCTGACCATTTGTGACTCGTGTTATGCGTTTTCAACGTTGACCACATGAAGTGAAATTTGTTGGTCATGGTTAGTGACATCTTCATACTTTGGTTGGTCACTGTGCATTGAAGCCACATAGTGCCACTACATATTGACGGTATTTGTACTTGCTGGTTGACAACTAGCAAGTACAAATACGTTGTTGTCGTTACGTGCGGACCGCACCGCGATGTTGATCCAGTCCTGTCGGTCGGCGGGGCTGACTGGTTGTCGTTGGGGCATTGACCGTTGGTCGGTCGAGTAGTTGAGCTCCGGCATCCCTCAGTGTTGAGCCTGTGCGGGCACTTTTCCTGTAATTTCTCGAGATGCCCCAGGTCCAGGTCAGTAGTGGTCATCGTGGTGTTTTCTTGATATACCTGACCAGTTTCTAGGTCTTGTGACATTAAGGTATTATTCTGACAGCCCCTCGTAATGTCACAAGACATGAAATGTGCAGCATCCTGAGTGGAGGGGGGAGATCCAGAGAGGTTGGAGCAGTTGAGAGGCGAAGCTGAGGAAGGGTTGTTGTCCCTTTCTTGGTCGTTGTTCCCTCAGTTGTAAAAGCTGTCCATGAATGCGTTGATTTCTTCTGTGGAAAACAGGGGTCCAGGTCTGAAGAGTGGGACACGTCTGGACGGGAGAATGAAGGGTGAGTGTCGTGTAAAGGCTGGGTCTTTCGTTGATGTTGATGGTTGTGCACATTGTGAAGCTGTGACTTTGGTGGTGAGGATGTCGAGGGTGAGAGTGCTTGCTGGTTGATGTCTTTTGGATCCGGATCTTGGCTGAGGGTCTGCGTGAGCGAGTCGAGCCTTTGAAAGGAGCCAGCGACAGTTTCTTCGGGTCCAGCTTTTTGTTCGAGGAGGAGAGAGTTGCGGGGTGCGAGAAGTAGGAGAGGTCGTTGGAGATGACGACGCTGTTGCAGCAGTGCTAATTTCAAGGGTGTTCACTGGAGGTATGAAGTCGGGATTGTTGTTGGCATGGTGCAGGGAAAAGATGTGGCCGGAGAGTGGGATCCTGGAGATGGTTGGAGACTGTGAAGCGGAGGAGGAGAAAGCACAGCTGGTTGAAGGGGAGGAATGTGAGGAAGAAGAGTGGGCTGAAGTGAGCAGCGGTTTTGTCGGCGTGGATTGCTGTTGGGGGGAATTTTGGTGGAGGCGACTGATGATGGTGCCAGTCAAGTACCCGACACTGAAGGCGAGTAGAATCATGGTGGGAGAAGGTGAATGCTTGTGAAGAAATGTTACTGCTGATCTGGAAACCGGATGCTACTGTTGCTGTTGTGAAAAGAGGATGCTGCTTCACTTCGTCCTTATGGTGAACTGACACTAGACGGTACCCATACACCATTTGGTGCTGCTGCTAGCAAGTTGCAGAGGGATATGGATGGTTGATAGATAGAACTGGCGCTGCTGTAGATGCGCGCTTCGGCTTCTTGGTTTCAGCGACAGGAGGTGGTCGAGGTGATGATGAGAGGAACAACGGAGATGAGGCGGACAACACTGGTTGAAGGGTTTGAAGATGATCGATGGATGCTGGCTGGAACGGTTGGTGATGCTATTTGGTGCTGCTAATGCCGACTGCTGCGAGGCGTAGGTCTGTTGGCGGCACGAGGATGAACCGATGCTATTGCTGCTGTTGTGCATGTGTGGCACCGTCACTGGTGCCGTGCCCATACACGGTGCAGTGATGGTGTTGACACGATGTAGGATGATTTTCTTGTGAGAGCAGGCTGCTACTGTGGACGGAGGTACTGCTGCTGTTGAGAAGATGGCGGCTTGACAGGTGCACGCTTTGGTGGGATACTTGAGGTGTTACGACAACTGATGACAGGTGAAGATGCCGCTTCTCTTGTTGAAGCCTGAGTTGATGATGGAGGGATTGCTTCTGGGGTGTTTGAAGCGAAGGAGAAGACGAATGGATGGCTGCTGCTGTTGTTACTGCTGCTGCGGGAGGGGATGCCTATGCTGCTGACTGAGGCTGGTACGTTGAGGTTGTGCCCATACACAGTCCCTTTATGCTAGCAGTTGGAAGAGGAAGGAGTTGACGGCGTTGTGGCTGGCTTAGATCGGCGGCGCGGCTCGACGCGGCGTTTCAGGCGTCAGTGATGACGATGCGGAGGACAATGGGGCCAGGAGCTTTCGCGCTGCTCTGATACCATGTTAGGAAACTGCAGTAGGTTTTGCTTAGCGGGAGGAGTCTTAGATGACAGCAATCAGGTAGACAGAAGCTTATGTGAAGGTACAGGAGGCTAACAAATGGATGACGTCATTACAGAGTGCTGGAATGAACATGAGGAGCGACAGCGACGAGTGGACTAAGCAGTTTATGGGCGCTGTCCATTGTGGACGAGCGCGATGAGGAACATTAATGAGTATCACCAGATCAGAGCAATGTGCCACAGCTAGGAACAGCGGGCAGCAACGGAAATGCAGTTACAAAGGTGTGAGCGCCACAGCTACAGGTAGCGGGCACGAGGTAATGTAGGAGGAGCGACGACGGAAGGAGGAGCGACGACAAAGAGCTTGAGGTGCCACGGCCGTTTGGCGGACAGCCGAAGGAGGAGGAGTTCCACAGCACAGAGACGGGCAGCGGAAAGAACAAGGATGTGCCACAGCCCAAAGGCGGGCAACTGCAAAGGATGAAATAACCGATGGAATTATTGATATGAACAAGGCAACAAGGTACAGTGAGCTAGTGAGCATACATAGGTTCTAGTCTAGCCTAGGCATTAGACGTTTGTCTCCTATGGTGGTCGATACATGTGTCTTGCGGCGGTAGCCGCTGCTGTTGTTCTTGTCCTGGGTGGAGGGGGCTGGTGCTGCGGAAGGGGCGGTTTGGTGCTCGTGGGTCGCATCGCACATGCGAGTTGCAGTAGGAGGATTGAGAGATCCTTGGGACGTGGGGTTCTTCGAAGTGAAGGGCCGACGGGAGAGGATCGTGCTTCATTGTTGTCGTTACGTGCGGACCGCACCGCGACGTTGGTCCAGTCCTCTCGGCCGGCGGGGCTGACCGCTTGTCGTTGGGGCATTGACCGTTGGTCGGTCTAGTAGTTGAGCTCCGGCATCCCTCGGTGTTGAGCCTGTGCGGGCACTTTCCCTGGAATTTCTCAAGATGCCCCAGGTCCAGGTCAGTAGTGGTCATCGTGGTGTTTTCTTGATATACCTGACCAGTTTCTATGTCTTGTGACATTAAGGTATTATTTTGAAACCTTTGGTTGGTCACTGTGCACACTAGCCATACCGTGCCACTGCTTGTTGAAAGTATTTGTACTTGCTAGTTGATAACTAGTGTTCCCAACCCATTGTTTTCCCCTCTGACCATTTGTGACTCGTGTTATGCGTTTTCAACGTTGACCACATGAAGTGAAACTTGTTGGTCATGGTTAGTGACATATGCATACTTTGGTTAGTCACTGTGCATTGAAGCCACATTGTGCCACTACATATTGAAGGTGTTTGTACTTGCTAGTCGACAACTAGTATTCACAAACCATTATCTTCCACCCTGACCATTTGTGACTCGTGTTATGAGTTGTCAAAGTTTACCACACTTAGTGGCATTATTTGGTAATAGTTTGTGACATATGCCTACTTTGGTTGGTCACCGTGCATGGTCTCCACACCATGCCAAAACGTATTGAAGCCCCTTGTGCTTGCTATTTGATACCTGGTGTTCCCAAACCATTGCTTCCCCCTCTGACCATTTGTGACTCGTATTATGAGTTGTCAACGTTGACCACACACAGCGGATTTCTTTGCTCAAAGGTAGTATATATGCATACTTTGGTCGGTCATTCTGCATGGTAGCCACAACATGCTACTACTGATTGACGGTCGTTGTACTTGGTAGTTGAGAACCAATATTCCCATAGCATTGTTTCCTCTCCTGACCGTTTGTGACTCGTGTTATGGTTGGTCAATGTTGACCACCCATATTTAAACTCTCTGGTCATGATCAGTGACATATGCCTACTTTGCTTGTTTGGTGTGCATATTAGCCACGCCGTGCCACTACGTATTGAAGTTCTTTGTCATTTCTAGTCAATACATAGGCTTCCCAAACCATTTGATCTCCCTCTGACCATTTGTGATTCGTGTTATGAGTTTTCAATGTTGACCACACATAGTGGACTTATTCGGTCGTAGTCAGTGACGTATGCATCCTTGGATTGGTCACTGTGCATGCCAGCCATACCGTGCCGCTGCTTGTTGACGGTCTTTGTACTTGCTAGTTGATAACTAGTGTTCCCAACGCATTGTTTTCCCCCCTGACCATTTGTGACACGTGTTATGTGTTTTCAACGATGACCACCCATATTGAAATTCTGTGGTCATGGTTTCTGACATATGCCTAGTTTGGTTTGTCACTGTCAGTGGTTACCCGGCCGTGTCACTATGTATTGAAGGTCTTTGTGCTTTCTAGTTGATAGCTAGTGTTTCCAAACCATTGTTACCACCCTCTGACTTTCAGTAACTCGTGTTGTGAGTTGTCAATGTTGACCACATGAAGTGAAATTTGTTGGTCATGGTCAGTGACATGTGCATACTTTGGTTGGTCACTGTGCATTGTAGCCACACGGTGCCACTACATATCGAAGGTATTTGTACTTGCTAGTCGATAACTAGTATTCACAAACCATTGTCTTGCACCCTGACTATTTGTGAATCGTGTTATGAGTTGTCAAAGTTTACAACACATAGTGACATTATTTGGTCATGGTCAGTGACATATGCCTACTTTGGTTGGACATCGTGCATGGTATCCACACCATGGCACAGCTTATTGAAGGTCCTTGTGCTTGCTAGTTGATACCTGATGTTCCCAAACCATTGTCTCCCCCTATGACCATTTGTGACTCCTATTATGAGTTGTCAGCATTGACCAAACACAGCAGATTTCTTTGGTCAAAGGCAGTACATGTACCTACTTTGGTCGGTCATTGTGAATGGTAGCCACACTGTGCTTATAATGATTGAAGGTCGTTCTACTGCCAGTTGAGAACTGATATTCCCAGACCATTGTTTCCCCCTCTGACCGTTTGTGACTCGTGTTGTGGTTGGTGAATATTGACCACCCATATTGAAAATCTCTGGTCATGGTTAGTGACATATGCCTGGTTTGGTTGTTTGGTGTGCATAGTAGCCACAACGTGCCACTACGTATTGAAGTTCTTTGTCGTTTCCAGACCACATATAGGGTTCCCAAATCATTGTCTCTCCCTCTGACCATTTGTGACTCGTGTTCTGAGTTGTCAATGTTGACCGTACATAGTGGACTTCTTCGTTCGTAGTCTGTGACACATGCATCCTTTGGTTGGTCACTGCTAGCCACACCGTGACACGACTTGTTGAAAATCTTTCTACTTGCTAGTTAATAACTAGTTGTCCCAACCCATGGTTCACCCCTCTGACCATTTGTGACTCATGTTATGAGTTTTCAACGTTCACACACTGTGAAATCCGTTTGGTCATGGTTAGTGACATATTCCTACTTTGGTTTGTCACTGTACATGTTTACCACACCGTTTCACTACGTATCGAAGGTCTATGTGCTTTCTAGTTGATAGCTAGTGTTCCCAAACCATTGCTACCCCCTTTGAATATCTGTGACTCGTGTTGTGAGTTGTCAACATTGACCACATGAAGTGAAATTATTTCGTCATGGTCAGTGACATATGCATACTTTGGTTGGTCACTGTGCATTGAAGCCACATTGTGCCACTACATATTGAAGGTATTTGTACTTGCTAGTCGATAACTAGTATCCACAAACCATTATCTTCCACCCTGACCGTTTGTGACTTGTGTTATGAGTTGTCAAAGTTTACAACACATAGTGACATTATTTGGTCATGGTCAGTGACATATGCATACTTTGGTTGGTCACTGTGCATTGAAGCCACATTGTGCCACTACATATTGAAGGTATTTGTACTTGCTAGTCGATAACTAGTATCCACAAACCATTATCTTCCACCGTGACCATTTGTGAGTCGTGTTATGAGTTGTCAATGTTTACCGCACTTAGTGGTATTATTTGGTCATGGTTTGTGACATATGCCTTCTTTTGTTGGTCATCGTGCATGGTCTCCACACCGTGCCACAACATATTGAAGCCACCTGTGCTTGCTATTTGATACCTGGTGTTCCCAAACCATTGCTTCCCCCTCTGACCATTTGTGACTCGTATTATGAGTTGTCAACGTTGACCACACACAGCGGATTTCTTTGGTCCAAGGTAGTACATATGCCTACTTTGGTCGGTCATTGTGCATGGTAGCCACACCGTGCTACTACTGATTGACGGTCATTGTACCTGGTAGTTGAGAACCAATATTCCCATAGCATTGTTTCCTCTCCTGACTGTTTGTGACTCGTGTTATGGTTGGTCAATGTTGACCACCCATATTGAAATTCTCTGGTCATGATCAGTGACATATGCCTAGTTTGGTTGTTTGGTGTGCATATTAGCCACACCGTGCCACTACGTATTGAAGTTCTTTGTCCTTTCTAGTAAATACATAGGCTTCCCAAACCATTGTTTCTCCCTCTGACCAGTTGTGACTCGTGTCATGAGTTGTCAATGTTGACCACACATAGTGGACTTATTCGGTCGTAATCAGTGACGTATGCATCCTTTGGTTGGTCATTGTGCACGCTAGCCATACCGTACCACTGCTTGTTGAAGGTCTTTGTACTTGCTAGTTGATAACTAGTGTTTCCAACCCATTGTTTTCCCCTCTGACCATTTGTGACTCGTGTTATGCGTTTTCAACGTTGACCACATGAAGTGAAATTTGTTAGTCATCGTTAGTGACATATGCATACTTTGGTTGGTCACTGTGCATTGAAGCCACATTGTGCCACTCCATATTGAAGGTATTTGTACTTGCTAGTCGATAACTAGTATTCACAAACAATTCTCTGCCACCCTGACAATTCGTGTCTCGTGTTATGAGTTGTCAAAGTTTACCATACTTGGTGACATTATTTGGTCATGGTCAGTTACATATGCCTACTTTGGTTGGTCATAGTGCATGGTGTCCACACCGTGCCACAGCGTATTGAAGCCCCTTGTGCTTGCTATTTGATACTTGGTGTTCCTAAACCATTGTTTCCCCTTCTGACCATTTGTGACTCATATTATGAGTTGTCAACGTTGACCACACACATCGGATTTCTTTGGTAAAAGGCAGTACATATGCCTACTTTGGTCGGTCATTGTGCATGGTAGCCACAGCGTGCTACTACTGACTGAAGGTCGTTGTACTTGGTAGTTGAGAACCGATATTCCCATGTCATTGTTTCCTCTCCTGACCATTTGTGAGTCATGTTATGGTTGGTCAACGTTGACCACCCACATTGAAATTCTCTGGTCATGATCAGGGACATATGCCTAGTTTGGTTGTTTTGTGTGCATATTAGCCACGCCGTGCCACTACGTATTGAAGTTCTTTGTCCTTTCTAGTCAATACATAGGCTTCCCAAACCATTGTCTCTCCCCCTGACCATTTGTGACTCGTGTTATGAGTTGTCAATGTTGACCACACATAGTGGACTTATTCGGCCGTAGTCAGTGACGTATGCATCCTTGGGCTGGTCACTGTGCACGCTAGCCATACCGTGCCACTGCTTGTTGACGGTCCTTGTACTTGCTAGTTGATAGCTAGTAATCCCAACGCATTGTTTTCCCCTCTGACCATTTGTGACACGTGTTATGCGTTTTCAACGTTGACCACATGAAGTTAATTTTTTTGGTCATGGTTAGTGACATATGCATAATTTGGTTGGTCACTGTGCATTGAAGCCACACTGTGCAACTACATATTGAAGGTATTTGTACTTGCTAGTCGATAACTAGTATTCACAATCCATTGTCTTCCACCCTGACCATTTGTGACTCGTGTTATGAGTTGTCAATGTTTACCACACTTAGTGACATTATTTGGTCATGGTCAGTGACATATGCCTACTTTGGTTGGTCATCGTGCATGGTCTCCACACCGTGCCACATTGTATTGAAGCCCCTTGTGCTTGCTATTTGATACTGGTGTTCCCAACCCATTGTTTCCCCCTCTGACCATTTGTGTCTGGTATTATGAGTTATCAACGTTCACCACACACGGCGGATTTCTTTGGTCAAAGGTAGTACATATGCCTACTTTGGTAGGTCATTGTGCATGGTAGCCACAGCGTGCTACTACTGACTGACGGTCGTTGTACTTGGTAGTTGAGAACCGATTCCCCATAGCATTGTTTTCTCTGCTGACCGTTTGTGACTCGTGTTATGGTTGAACAATGGTGACCACCCATATTGAAATTCTCCGGTCATGATCAGTGACATATGCCTAGTTTGGTTGTTTGGTGTGCTTATTAGCCACACCGTGCCACTACGTATTGAAGTTCTTTGTCCTTTCGAGTCAATACATTGGCTTCCCAAACCATTGTCTCTCCTTCTGACCATTTGTGACTCGTGTTATGAGTTGTCAATGTTGACCACACATAGTGGACTTATTCCGTTGTAGTAAGTGATGTATGCATCCTTGGACTGGTCACTGTGCACGCTAGCCATACCGTGCCACTGCTTGTTGAAGGTCTTTGTACTTTATAGTTGATAACTAGTGTTCCCAACCCATTGTTTTCCCCTCTGCCCATTTGTGACTCGTGTTATGCGTTTTCAACGTTGACCACATGAAGTGAAATTTGTTGGTCATGGTTAGTGACACATGCATAATTTGGTTGGTCACTGTGCATTGAAGCCACACTGTGCCACTACATATTGAAGGTACTTGTACTTGCTAGTCGATAACTAGTATTGACAAACCATTATCTTCCACTCTGACCATTTGCGACTCGTGTTATGAGTTGTCAAAGTTTACCACACTTGCTAGTCAATAAATAGCAAAAGGTTTCTCCCTTTGACACCAGGTCGGTTTTTGTTGATTTGTTACGCGTAGGTGCCTTCACTGGAATACTCCCTCCCACCCCCCTAGAGGGATGTTCCGTGGACGACCTGGAGGACAGATTTCCGACCGCATTATGACACCCCCACCACCCCCCCACGGCTTAGGCTCGAAGGTAGAGTTGAGGTATAACAATACGGCCGCCCCCCCCCCCTTCAGGTTGCGAGCCTTTTCTATATTGCTCATACGAGGATTCAAACCTAGGACCTACCGCTCCAGAATCTAACTCTATAAGCACTAAGCCAACTCACACAGTGTTCATATGATGTCCAAATGACATTCTAAGGGTTCCTACGTGTAAAGGACATTAAATAAGGGGGTGTAAGATTAGAGGGCAGTTTTCAAAATTATGAATGATAACAAAGTTAGTTTATTCATAAATAATTGACGCGGACGGAATTTCAGATCTTGCAACATCAAGTTTGAATAAACTCTCAACCATTGCTCCGACTCACCAGCCGTAAGAAGGAAAGTTGACAACACACAGTGAAACTCTTTTTATGATATTCAGTAACACAATAATACTTTGGTTGGTCATTGTGCATGGTAGCCACACCGTGCCACCACTTATCGAATGTCTTTGTACTTGCTAGTCAGTACCACGTATTCCCAAACCATTGTTTCTCCCTCTGCCCATTTTTAACTTGTATTATGAGTTGTGAACGTTGACCACACACACTAAACTTCTTTGGTCATGAGCAGTGATGTATGCCTACTTGGATAGGTCATTGTGCACACTAGCCACACCGTGCCAATACACACGAAAGATATTTGTACTTCCTAGAAGATACATAGCGTTTTGAAACCATTGCTTCCCCCTCTGACCATCTGTGACTCGTGTTATGGGTTGTGAACGTTGACCACCCATATTGAAATTCTTTGGTCATTGTTAGTGACATCTGCCTAGTTTGGTTTGTCATTGTCAGTGGTTACCACGCCGTGTTACTATGTATTGAAGGTCTTTGTGCTTTCTCGTTCATATCTAGTGTTTCCAAACCATTGTTACCTCCCTCTCACTGTCAGCAACTCGTGTTGTGAGTTGTCAACGTTGACCACATGAAGTGAAATTTGTTGGTCATGGTCAGTGACATGTGCATACTTTGCTTGGTCACTGTGCATTGTAGCCACACGGTGCCACTACATATTGAATGTATTTGTACTTGCTAGTCGATAACTAGTATTCACAAACCATTATCTTGCACCCTGACCATTTGTGACTCGTGTTATGAGTTGTCAAAGTTTACAACACTTACTGACATTATTTGGTTATGGTCAGTGACATATGCCTACTTTGTTTGGACATCGTGCATGGTATCCACACTGTGGCACAGCTTATTAAAGGTCCTTGTGCTTGCTAGTTGATACCTGGTGTTCCCAAACCATTGTCTCCCCCTCTGACCATTTGTGACTTCTATTATGAGTTGCCAACATTGACCACACACAGCGGATTTCTTTGGTCAAAGGCAGTACATGTGCCTACTTTGGTTGATCATTGTGCATGATAGCCACACCGTGCTACTACTCGTTGACGGTCATTGTACTTGGTAGTTGAGAACCAATATTCCCATACCATTGTTTCCTCTCCTGACCGTTTGTGACTCGTGTTATGGTTGGTCAATGTTGACCACCCATATTGAAATTCTCTGGTCATGATCAGTGACATATGCCTAGTTTGGTTGTTTGGTGTGCATATTAGCCACACCGTGCCACTACGTATTGAAGTTCTTTGTCCTTTCTAGTCAATACATAGGCTTTCCAAACCATTGTCTCTCCCTCTGACCATTTGTGACTCATGTCATGGGTTGTCAGTGTTGACCACACATAGTGAACTTATTCGGTCGTAGTCAGTGACGTATGCATCCTCTGGTTGGTCAATGTGCACGCTAGCCATACCGTGCCACTGCTTGTTGAAGGTCTTTGTACTTGCTAGTTGATAACTAGTGTTTTCAATGCATTGTTTTCCCCTCTGACCATTTCTGACTCGTGTTATGCGTTTTCAACGTTGACCACATAAAGTTAAATTTGTTAGTCATGGTTAGTGACATCTGCATACTTTGGTTGGTCACTGTGCATTGAAGCCACATTGTGCCACTACATATTGAAGGTATTTGTACTTGCTAGTCAATAACTAGTACTCACAAACCATTGTCTTCCACCCTGACCATTTGTGACTCGTGTTATTAGTTGTGAAAGTTTACCACACCTGGTGACATTATTAGGTCATGGTCAGTGACATATGCCTACTTTGGCTGGTCATCGTGCATGGTCTCCACACCGTGCCACAGCGTATTGATGCCCCTTGTGCTTGCTATTTGATACTTGGTGTTCCCAAACCATTGTTCCCCCCTCTGACCATTTGTTAATCGTATTATGAGTTGTCAACGTTGACCACACACGGCGGATTTCTTTGGACAAAGGCAGTACATATGCCTAGTTTGGTCGGTCATTGTGCATGGTAGCCACACCGTGCTACTACTGACTGAATGTCGTTGTACTTGGTAGTTGAGAACCAATATTCCCATAGCATTGTTTCCTCTCGTGACCGTTTGTGACTCGTGTTATGGGTGGTCAACGTTGACCACCCATATTGAAATTCTCTGGTCATGATCAGTGTTATATGCCTCGTTTGGTTGTTTGGTGTGCATATTAGCCACATCGTGCCACTACGTGTTGACGTTGTTTGTCCTTTCTAGTCAATACATAGGCTTTCCAAACCATTGTCTCTCACTCTGATCATTTGTGACTCGTGTTATGAGTTGTAAATGTTCACCCCACATAGTGGACTTATTCGGTTGTAGTCAGTGACGTATGCATCCTTTGGTTGGTCATTGTGCACGCTAGCCATACCGTGCCACTGCTTGTTGAAGGTCTTTGTACTTGCTGGTTGATAACTAGTGTTCACAACCCATTGTTTCCCCCTCTCACCATTTGTGAATCGTGTTATGCGTTTTCAACGTTGACCACATGAAGTGAAATTTGTTGGTCATGGTTAGTGACATATGCATGCTTTGGTTGGTCACTGTACATTGTAGACACATTGTGCCACCACATATTGAAGGTGTTTGTACTTGCTAGTCGATAACTAGTATTCACAAACCATTATCGTCCACCCTGACCATTTGTGACTCGTGTTATGAGTTGTCAAAGTTTACCACACTTAGTGGCATTATTTGGTCATGGTTTGTGACATATGCCTACTATGGTTGGTCATCGTGCATGGTCTCCACACCGTGCTACAACGTATTGAAGCCCCTTGTGCTTGCTATTTGATACCTGGTGTTCCCAAACCATTGCTTCCCCCTCTGACAATTTGTGACTCGTATTATGAGTTGTCAACATTGACCACACACAGCGGATTTCTTTGGTCAAAGGCAGTACATATGCCTACTTTGGCCGGTCATTGTGCATGATAGCCACACCGTGCTACTACTGACTTAAGGTCGTTGTACTTGGTAGTTGAGAACCGATATTCCCATAACATTGTTTCCTCTCCTGACCGTTTGTGACTCGTGTTATGGTTGGTCAACGTTGACCACCCATATTGAAATTCTCTTGTCATGATCAGTGACATATGCCTAGTTTGGTTGTTTGGTGTGCATATTAGCCACACCGTGCCACTTCGTATTGATGTTACTTGTCCTTCCTAGTCAATACATAGGCTTCCCAAACCATTGTCTCTCCCTCTGACCATTTGTGACTCGTGTTATGAGTTATCAATGTTGACCACACATAGTGGACTTATTCGGTCGTAGTCAGTAACATATGCATCCTTGGGTTGGTCACTGTGCACGCTAGCCATACCGTGCCACTGCTTGTTGAAGGTCTTTGTACTTGCTAGTTGATAACTAGTGTTCCCAACCCATTGTTTTCCCCTTTGACCATTTGTGACTCGTGTTATGCGTTTTCAACGTTGACCACATGAAGTGAAATTTGTTGGTCATGGTTAGTGACATGCATAATTTGGTTGGTCACTGTGCATTGAAGCCACACTATGCCACTACGTATTAAAGGTATTTGTACTTGCTAGTCGATAACTAGTATTAACAAACCATTATCTTCCACCCTGACCATTTGTGACTCGTGTTATGAGTTGTCAAAGGTTACCACACTTAGTGGCATTATTTGGTGATGGTTTGTGACATATGCCTACTTTGGTTGGTCATCATGCATGGTCTCCACACCGTGCCACAGCATATTGAAGCCCCTTGTGCTTGCTATTTGATACCTGGTATTCCCAACCCATTGTTTCCCCCTCTGACTATTTGTGACTAGTATTCTAAGTTGTCAACATTGACCACACACAGCGGATTTCTTTGGTCAAAGGCAGTACATATGCCTACTTTGGTCGGTCATTGTGCATGGTAGCCACACCGTGCTACTACTGATTGATGGTCATTATACTTGGTAGTTGAGAACCAATATTCCCATAGCATTGCTTCCTCTCCTGACCGTTTGTAACTCGTGTTATGGTTGGTCAATGTTGACCACCCATATTGAAATTCTCTGGTCATGATCAGTGACATATGCCTAGTTTGGTTGTTTGGTTTGCATATTAGCCACACCGTGCCACTACCTATTGAAGTTCTTTGTCCTTTCTAGTCAATACATAGGCTTCCCAAACCATTGTATCTCCCTCTGGCCATTTTTGACTCGTGTTATGAGTTGTCAATGTTGACCACACATGGTGGACTTATTCAGTCGTAGTCAGTGACGTATGCATCCTTTGGTTGGTCACTGTGCACTCTAACCATACCGTGCCACTGCTTGTTGAAGGTCTTTGTACTTGCTAGTTGATAACTAGTGTTCCCAACGCATTTGTTTCCCCTTTGACCATTTGTGACTCGTGTTATTCATTTTCAACGTTGACCACATGAAGTGAAATTTGGTACTCATGGTTAGTGACATATGCATAGTTTGGTTGGTCACTGTGCATTGAAGCCACATTGTGCCACTGCATATTAAAAGTATTTGTACTTGCTAGTCGATAACTAGTATTCACAAACCATTATCTGCCACCCTGACCATTTGTGACTCGTGTTATGAGCTGTCAAAATTTACCATACATGGTGGCATTATTTGGTCATGGTCAGTGACATATGCCTACCTTGGTTGGTCATCGTGCATGGTCTCCACACCGTGCCACAGCGTATTGAAGCCCCTTGTGCTTGCTATTTGATACTTGGTGTTCCCAACCCATTGTTCCCCCCTCTGACCATTTGTGACTGGTATTATGAGTTGTCAACGTTGACCACACACAGCGGATTTCTTTGGTCAAAGGTAGTACATATGCCTAATTTGGTCGGTAATTGTGCATGGTAGCCACACCGTGCTACTACTGACTGACGGTCATTGTATTTGGTACTTGAGAACCGATATTCCCATACCATTGTTTTCTCTGCTGATCGTTTGTTGCTCGTTATATGGTTGGTCAATGTTGACCACCCATATTGAAATTCTCTGGTCATGATCAGTGACATATGCCTAGTTTGGTTGTTTGGTGTGCACATTAGCCACACCGTGCCACTACGTATTGAAGTTCTTTGTCCTTTCTAGTCAATACATAGGCTTCCCAAACAATTGTCTCTCCCTCTGACCAATTGTGACTCGTGTTATGAGTCGTCAATGTTGACCACCCATAGTGGACTTATTCGGTCTTCGTCAGTGACATATGCATCCTTGGACTGGTCACTGTGCACGCTAGCCATACCGTGCCACTGCTTGTTGAAGGTCTTTGTACTTGCTAGTTGATAACTAGTGTTCCCAACCCATTGTTTTCCCCTCTGACCATTTGTGACTCGTGTTATGCGTTTTCAACGTTGAACACATTAAGTGAAATTTGTTGCTCATGGTTAGTGACATATGCATAATCTGGTTGGTCACTTTGCATTGAAGCCACACTGTGCCACTACATATTGAAGGTATATGTACTTGCTAGTCGATAACTAGTATTCACAAACCATTATCTTCCACCCTGACCATTTGTGACTCGTGTTATGAGTTGTCAAAGATTACCACACTTAGTGGCATTATTTGGTCATTGTTTGTGACATATGCCTACTTTGGTTCGTCATCGTGCATGGTCTCCACACCGTGCCACAATGTATTGAAGCCCCCCTGTGCTTGCTATTTGATACCTGGTGTTCCCAAACCATTGCTTCCCCCTCTGACCATTTGTGACTCGTATTGTGAGTTGTCAACGTTGACCACACTCAGCGGATTTCTTTGCTCAAAGGCAGTATATATGCATACTTTGGTCGGTCATTGTGCATGGTAGCCACACCGTGCTACTAGTTATTGACGGTCATGGTACTTGGTAGCTGAGAACAAATATTCCCATAGCATTGTTTCCTCACCTGAACGTTTGCGACTCATGTTATGGTTGGTCAATGTTGACCACCCATATTGAAATTCTCTGGTCATGATCAGTGACATATGCCTAGTTTGCTTGTTTGGTGTGCATATTAGCCACGCCGTGCCACTCATATTGAAGTTCTTTGTCCTTTCTAGTCAATACATAGGCTTCCCAAACCATTGTCTCTCCCTCTGACCATTTGTGACTCGTGTTATGAGTTGTCAATGTTGACCACACATAGTGGACTTATTCGGTCGTAGTCAATGACGTATACATCCTTTGGTTGGTCACTGTGCACGCCAGCCATACCATGCCACTGCTTGTTGAAGGTCTTTGTTCTTGCTACTTGATAACTAGTGTTCCCAATGCATTCTTTTCCCCCTTGACCATTTGTGACTCGTGTTATGCGTTGTCAACATTGACCACCCATATTGAAATTCTTTGGTCATGGTTAGTGACATATGCCTAGTTTGGTTTGTCAATGTTAGTGGTTACCACGCGGTGTCACTATATATTGAAGGTCTTTGTGCTTTCTACTTGATAGCTAGTCTTTCCAAACCATTGTTACCCCCCTCTGACTATCAGTAACTCGTGTTGTGAGTTGTCAACGTTGACCACATGAAGTGAAATTTGTTGGTCATGGCCAGTGACATGTGCATACTTTGGTTGGTCACTGTGCATTGTAGCCACACGGTGCCACTACATATTGAAGGTATTTGTACTTGCTAGTCGATAACTAGTATTCACAAACCATTATCTTGCACCCTGACCATTTGTGACTCGTGTTATGAGTTGTCAAAGTTTACAACACTTAGTGACATTATTTGGTCATGGTCAGTGACATATGCCTACTTTGGTTGGACATCGTGCATGGTATCCACACCGTGGCACAGCTTATTGAAGGTCCTTGTGCTTGCTAGTTGATACCTGGTGTTCCCAAACCATTGTCTCTCCCTCTGACCATTTGTGACTCCTATTATGATTTGTCAACATTGACCACACACAGCAGATTTATTTGGTCAAAGGCAGTACATGTGCCTACTTTGGTCAGTCATTGTGCTTGGTAGCCACACCGTGCTTATAATGATTGAAGGTCGCTGTACTGCCAGTTGATAACTAATATTCCCAGGCCATTGTTTCCCCCTCTGACCGTTTGTGACTCGTGTTGTGGTTGGTGAATATTGACCACCCATATTGAAAATCTCTGGTCATCGTCAGTGACATATACCTGGTTTGGTTGTTTGGTGTGCACAGTAGCCACAACGTGCCACTACGTCTTGAAGTTATTTGTCGTTTCCAGTTGATATGTAGGGTTCCCAAACCATTGTCTCTCCCTCTGACCATTTGTGACTCGTGTTATGAGTTGCCAATGTTGACCGTACATAGTGGACTTCTTCGGTCATAGTCTGTGACACATGCATCCTTTGGTTGGTCACTGTGCATGCTAGCCACACCGTGCAACGACTTGTTGAAAAGCTTTCTACTTGGTAGTTAATAACTAGTGTTCCCAACCCATGGTTCCCCCCTCTGACCATTTGTGACTCATGTTATGAGTTTTCAACGTTGACCACTCACTGTGAAATCCGTTTGGTCATGGTTAGTGACATATGCCTACTTTGGTTTGTCACTGTACATGGTTACCACGCCGTTTCACTACGTATCGAAGGTCTATGTGCTTTCTAGTTGATAGCTAGTGTTCCCAACCCATTGCTACCCCCTCCGAATATCTGTGACTCGTGTTGTGAGTTGTCAATATTGACCACATGAAGTGAAATTATTTCGTCATGGTCAGTGACATATGCATACTTTGGTTGGTCACTGTGCATTGAAGCCACATTCTGCCACTACATATTGAACGTATTTGTACTTGCTAGTCGATAACTAGTATTCACAAACCATTATCTGCCACCCTGACCATTTGTGACTCGTGTTATGAGTTGTCAAAGTTTACCATACTTGGTGACATTATTTGGTCATGGTCAGTGACATATGCCTACTTTGGTTGGTCATCGTGCATGGTCTCCCCACCGTGCCAAAGCGTATTGAAGCCCCTTTGTGCTTGCTATTTGATACTCGGTGTTCCCAAACCATTGTTTCCCCCTCTGACCATTCGTGACTCATATTATGAGCTGTCAACGTTGACCACACACAACGGATTTCTTTGATCAAAGGCAGTACATAAGCCTACTTTGGTCGGTCATTGTGCATGGTAGCCACACCGTGCTACGACTGACTGAAGGTCGTTGTACTTGGTAGTTGAGAACCGATATTCCCATATCATTGTTTCCTCTCCTGCCCGTTTGTGAGTCGTGTTATGGTTGGACAACGTTGACCACCCATGTTGAAATTCTCTGGTCATGATCAGTGACATATGCCTAGTTTGGTTATTTTGTGTGCATATTAGCCACATGGTGCCACTACGTATTGAAGTTCTTTGTCCTTTCTGGTCAATACATAGGCTTCCCAAACCATTGTCTCTCCCTCTGACCATTTGTGACTCGTGTTATGAGTTGTCAATGTTGACCACACATAGTGGACTTATTCGGCCGTAGTCAGTGACGTATGCATCCTTGGGCTGGTCACCGTGCACGCTAGACATACCGTGCCACTGCTTGTTGAATGTCTTTGTACTTGCTAGTTGATAACTAGTGTTCCCAACCCATTGTTTTCCCCTATGACCATTTGTCACTCGTGTTATGTGTTTTCAACGTTGACCACATGAAGTGAAATTTGTTGGTCATGGTTAGTGACATATGCATAATTTGGTTGGTCACTGTGCATTGAAGCCACAATGTGCCACTAATATTGAAGGTATTTGTACTTGCTAGTCGATAACTAGTATTCACAAACCATTATCTTCTACCCTGAGCATTTGTGACTCGTGTTATGAGTTGTCAAAGTTTACCACACTTAGTGACATTATTTGGTCATGGTCAGTGACATATGCCTACTTTGGTTGGTCATCGTGCATGGTCTCCACACCGTGCCACATCGTATTGAAGCCCCTTGTGCTTGCTATTTGATACCTGGTGTTCCCAGCCCATTGTTTTCCCCTCTGACCATTTGTGACTGGTAGTATGAGTTGTCAACGTTGACCACACACGGCGGATTTCTTTGGTAAAAGGTAGTATATATGCCTACTTTGGTCGGTCATTGTGCATGGTAGCCACACCGTGCTACTACTGACTGACGGTCGTTGTACTTGGTAGTTGAGAACCGATTCCCCATAGCATTTTTTTCTCTGCTGACCATTTGTGACTCGTGTTATGGTTGAACAATGGTGACCACCCATATTGAAATTCTCCGGTCATGATCAGTTACATATGCCTAGTTTGGTTGTTTAATGTGCATATTAGCCACACCGTGCCACTACGTATTGAAGTTCTTTGTCCTTTCTAGTCAATACATTGGCTTGCCAAACCATTGTCTCTCCCTCTGACCATTTGTGACTCGTGTTATGAGTTGTCAATGTTGACCACACATAGTGGACTTATTCAGTTGTAGTCCGTGACGTATGCATCCTTGGGTTGGTCAATGTGCACGCTAGCCATACCGTGCCACTGCTTGTTGAAGGTCTTTGTACTTGCTAGTTGATAACTAGTGTTCCCAACCCATTGTTTTCCCCTTTGACCATTTGTGACTCGTGTTATGCATTTTCAACGTTGACCACATGAAGTGAAATTGTTGGTCATGGTTAGTGACATATGCATAATTTGGTTGGTCACTGTGATGTGAAGCCACACTCTGCCACTACATATTGAAGGTATTTGTACTTGCTAGTCGATAACTAGTATTCACAAACCATTATCGTCCACCCTGACCATTTGTGACTCGTGTTATGAGTTGTCAAAGTTTACCACACTTGCTAGTCAATGGATAGCAAAAGGTTTCTCCCATTGATACCAGGTCTGTTTTTGTTCATTTGTTACGCGTAGGTGCCTTCACTGGAATACTCCCTCCCACCCTCCTAGAGGGATGTTCCGTGGATGACCTGGAGGACAGATTTGCGACCGCATTATGACACCCCCCCTACCCCCCCCCCACGGCTTAGGCTCGAAGGCAGAGTTGAGGTATCACAACACGGCCGACCCCCCCACCAGGTCGCGAGCCTATTCTATATTGCGCGTACGAGAATTCAAACATAGGGCCTACCGCTCCACAATCTAACTCTATAAGAACTAAGCCAACTCACACGGTGTTCATATGATGTCCAAATGACATTATAAGGGTTCCTATGTGTAAAGGGCATTAAATAAGGGGGTGTAAGATTAGACGGTAGTTTTCAAAATTATGAATGATAACAAAGTTAGTTTATTCATAAAGAATTGATGCAGGCGGAATTTCAGATTTTGCAACTTGGAGCTTAAATAACATCTCAACCATTGCTCCGATTGACCTGCCGAAAGAAGGAAAATTGACAACACACAGTGAAACTCTTTTTATGATATTCAGTGACACAGTAATACTTTGGTTGGTCATTGTGCATGGTAGCCACATCGAAGGTCTTTGTACTTGCTCGTCAATACCACGTATTCCCAAACCATTGTTTCTCCCTCTGCCCATTTTTAACTTGTATTATGAGTTGTGAACGTTGAACACACACACTAAACTTCTTTGGTCATGAGCAGTGATGTATGCCTACTTGGATAGGTCATTGTGCACGGTAGCCACACCGTGCCAATACACACGAAAGATATTTGTACTTCCTAGAAGATACATAGCGTTTTGAAACCATTGCTTCCCCCTCTGACCATTTCTGACTCATGTTATGGGTTGTGAACGTTGACCACCCATATTGAAATTCTTTGGTCATTGTTAGTGACATATGCCTAGTTTGTTTTGTCACTGTCAGTGGTTACCACGCCGTGTCACTATGTATTGAAGGTCTTTGTGCTTTCTAGTTGATAGCTAGTGTTTCCAAACCATTGTTACCCCCCTCTGACTATCAACAACTCGTGTTGTGAGCTGTCAACGTTGACCACATGAAGTGAAATTTGTTGGTCAAGGTCAGTGACATGTGCATACTTTGGTTGGTCACTGTGCATTGTAGCCACACGGTGCCACTACATATTGAAGGTCTTTGTACTTTCTAGTCGATAACTAGTATTCACAAACCATCATCTTGCACTCTGACCATTTGTGACTCGTGTTATGAGTTGTCAAAGTTTACAACACTTAGTGACATTATTTGGTCATGGTCAGTGACATATTCCTACTTTGGTTGGACATCGTGCATGGTATCCACACCGTGGCACAGCTTATTGAAGGTCCTTGTGCTTGCTAGTTGATACCTGGTGTTCCCAAACCATTGTCTCCCCCTCTCACCATTTGTGACTCCTATTATGGGTTGTCAACATTGACCACACACTGTGGATTTCTTTGGTCAAAGGCAGTACACGTGCCTACTTTGGTCGGTCATTGTGCATGGTAGCCACATCGTGCTTATAATGATTGAAGGTTGCTGTACTTGCTAGTTGAGAACAGATATTCACATACCATTGTTTCCCCATCTGACCGTTTGTGACTCGTGTTGTAGTTGGTGAATGTTGACCACCCATATTGAAAATCTGTGGTCATGGTCAGTGACATATGCCTGGTTTTGGTTGTTTGGTGTGCATAGTAGCCACAACGTGCCACTATGTATTGAAGTTCTTTGTCGTTTCCAGTCGATACATAGGGTTCCCAAACCATTGTCTCTCCCTCTGACCATTTGTGACTCGTGTTATGAGTTGTCAATGTTGACTGTACATAGTGGAATTCTTCGGTCATAGTCAGTGAGACATGCATCCTTTGGTTGGTCACTGTGCATGCTAGCCACCCCGTGCCAACACTTGTTGAAAATCTGTCTACTTGCCAGTTAATAACTAGTGTTCCCAACCCATGGTTCCCCCCTCTGACCATTTGTGACTCATGTTATGAGTTTTCAACGTTGACCACACACTGTAAAATCAATTTGGTCATGGTTAGTGACATATGCCTACTTTGGTTTGTCACTGTACATGGTTACCACGCCGTTTCACTACGTATCGAAGGTCTATGTGCTTTCTAGTTGATAGCTAGTGTTCCCAAACCATTGCTACCCCCTCTGAATATATGTGACTCGTGTTGTGAGTTGTCAACATTGACCACATGAAGTGAAACTTTTCCGTCATGGTCAGTGACATATGCCTACTTTGGTTTGTCACTGTACATGGTTACCACGCCGTTTCACTACGTATCGAAGGTCTATGTGCTTTCTAGTTGATAGCTAGTGTTCCCAAACCATTGCTACCCCCTCTGAATATCTGTGACTCGTGTTGTGAGTTGTCAACATTGACCACATGAAGTGAAACTTTTTCGTCATGGTCAGTGACATATGCATACTTTGGATGGTCACTGTGCATTGAAGCCACATTGTGCCACTACATATTGAATGTATTTGTACTTGCTAGTCGATAAATAGTGTCCACAAACCATTATCTTCCACCCTGACCATTTGTGACTCGTGTTATGAGTTGTCAAAGTTTACCACACTTAGTGACATTATTTGGTCATGGTCAGTGACATATGACTACTTTGGTTGGTCATCGTGCATGGTCTCCACGCCGTGCCAAAACGTATTGATGCCCCTTGTGCTTGCTATTTGATAATTGGTGTTCCCAAACCATTGTTTCCCCCTCTGACCGTTTGTGACTTGTATTATGAGTTGGCAACGGTGACCACACACAGCGGATTTCTTTGGTCAAAGGTAGTACATATGCCTAGTCTGGTCGGTCATTGTGCATGGTAGCCACACTGGTCTACTAATGACTGAAGGTCGTTGTACTTGGTAGTTGATAACCGATATTCCCATAGCGTTGTTTCAACTCCTGAACGTTCGTGACTCGTGTTATGGTTGGTCAATGTTGACCACCCATATTGAAATTCTCTGGTCATGATCAGTGACATATGCCTAGTTTGGTTGTTTGGTGTGCATATTAACCACACCCTGCCACTCCGTATTAAAGTTATTTGTCCTTTCTAGTCAATACATAGGCTTCCCAAACCATTGTCTCTCCCTCTGACCATTTGTGACTCGTGTTATGAGTTTTCAATGTTGAACACACATAGTAGACTTATTCGGTCGTAGTCAGTGACGTATGCATCCTTTGGTTGGTCATTGTGCGCGCTAGCCATACCGTGCCACTGCTTGTTGAAGGTCTTTGTACTTGCTAGTTGATAACGAGTGTTCCCAACGCATTGTTTTCCACTCTGACCATTTGTGAATCGTGTTATGCATTTTCAACGTTGACCACATGAAGTGAAATTTGTTGGTAATGGTTAGTGACATCAGCATACTTTGGTTGGTCACAGTGCATTGAAGCCACATTGTGCCACTACATATTGAAGGTATTTGTACTTGCTAGTTGATAACTAGTATTCACAAACCATTATTTTCCACCCTGACCACTTGTGACTCTTGTTATGAGTTGTCAAAGTTTACCACACTTGGTGACATTATTTGGTCATGGTCAGTGACATATGCTTACTTTGGTTGGTCATTGTGCATGGTCTCCACACCGTGCCACAGCGTATTGATGCCCCTTGTGTTTGCTATTTGATACCTGGTGTTCCCAAACCATTGCTCCCCCTCTGACCATTTGTGACTCGCATGATGAGTTGTCAATGTTGACCACACACAGCGGATTTCTTTGGTCAAAGGCAGAACATATGCCTAATTTGGTCGGTCATTGTGCATGGTAGCCACACCGTGCTACTACTGATTGAAGGTCGTTGTACTTGGTAGTTGAGAACCGATATTCCCATATCATTGTTTCCTCTCCTGACCGTTTGTGACTTGTGTTATGGTTGGTCAACGTTGACCACCCTTATTGTGTGAAGCGCCAGTGCCAAAGTGTGACGCTCTAGTGCCAAAGTGTGACGCTCTAGTGCCAAAGTGTGATGCTCTATTGCCAAAGTGTGACACTCTAGTGCCAAAGTGTGACGCTCTAGTCCCAAAGTGTGATGCTCTTATGCTAAGGGTGATGCTCTAGTGCCAATGTGTGACGTTGTAGTGCCAAGGTGTGATGCTCTAGTGCCAAAGTGTGACGCTCTAGTGCCTAAGTGTGAAGCTCTAGTGCCAAAGTGTGAAGCTCTTGTGTCGAATTGTGACGACCTAGTGCCAAAGTGTGATGCTCTAGTGCCAAAGTTCGAAACTCTAGTGCCAACATGTGATGCTCTAGTAGCAATGTGTGACGCTCTAGTGCCAAAGTGTGACGCTGTAGTTCCAAAGTGTGACGCTCTAGTGCCAAAGTGTGAAGCTCCAGTGCCAACGTGTAATGCTCTGGTGCCAAAGTGTGAAGCTCTGGTGCCAAAGTATGATGCTCTACTGCCAAAGTGTGAAGCACTAATGTCAAAGTGTGACGCTCAAGTATCAAAATGTGACGCTCTAGTACCAAAGTGTGACGCTCTAGTGCCAAAGTTGGACACTCTAGTGCTAAAGTGTGACGATCTATTACCAAAATATGAAGATCTAGTGCCAAAGTGTGACACTCTAGTGCCAAAGTGTGCCAATCTATTTCCTAAGTTTGACGTTCTAGTGCCAAAGTGTGAATGTCTAGTGCCAAAGTGTGATGCTCTAGTGCCAAAGTGTGACGCTCTAGTGCCAAAGTGTGAAGCTCTACTGCCAAAGTGTGAAGCTCTTGTGTCAAAGTGTGACGATCTAGTGCCAAAGTGTGACGCTCTAGTTCCAAAGTTCAAAACTCTAATGCCAATGTGTGATGCTCTAGTGCCAATGTATGATGCTCTAGTGCCAAAGTGTGACGTTCTAGTTCCAGAGTGGGATACTCTAGTGCCAAATTGTGAAGCTCTACTGCCAAAGTGTAATGCTCTGGTGCCAAAGTGTGAAGCTCTAGTGCCAAAGTGTCAGCAATATAAACCTGGCAGTGAGAAGGATCATCTCTTGGCACTGCTCCGAGCTCTCAATAATGGATCGGCTCATCACCGAACCAACTTGACCAAACAGCTCAACGGAACATGACCGTTGGTCGAACGGACAAGCTATCCCCTAATAACGTGACACCTATCACATCGCGTCCGGCTAGCGGAAAGAAGCCGATTCTTTGTACATCTGTCCTGTTCTGTCCTTTTATACCAAGGATGTTCATTCCCTCGAGTTAACCAGATCAGTTATGCACATCCTGTTCCCTTTGGTTCCGCGGCTTTGCCGCCGTGTCCTCGCTCTGCTCGCCCTTCGCATCCACCTCCTTTCTCCACCATTCCTGACCCTCTCTTCGCTTCGTCACTCGTGACCTTTCGCTCACCTCTCACGCATCACTCGCTTCGCTCATGTGCTCTCTCTCACCACTCTCTGTCTACCTTGGAGTTCCGGTGTCTCACCTCTCTCGAGGCCTAGAGACTAACTGCTCGGGACCGCTCTCACCAGTCAGCCTTCCTCATTCTGCTGCACGTTCTGGTGCTTCTGTTTGCTTTTGCTCCTGCGGTCCCTGTTCATTGCATTCTTCTGACATGGTATCAGAGCGTCAGGCCACATCGCCTGGTGCCCCGTGACCGCGTCATCGCTCCGCCACCACCATCGCTTCCCTCCTCGAGTCTGCACGCCTCTGCCGCCCCTGCCGCCGTCCCGCGCCTCTTCGCTTCGTCAGGAGCTGACATCAGCAGCATCACTTGAAGGGATCCTTGCATTGAAGCAACGTCGTGTCATCTGGGTGAAGCCCTGCGCCCATTCCGCACCCGTGGCCAACCAGCGGTGGCTCGTCGTCCACAACAGTTACCAGCACCTCTCGAGCGGCCGCCGAGCGTCATCTCCCCGGAAGCTTCCTGCCGCTTGCTACCTAATACGTTTCAGCTTCCTGGTCTCCACAAGCACCTCCAACCTCCTCCTCTCTTATCATCAGCTTCCTCTGCTTCATCTGCTCCATCAACATCAAGCCTTATTACAATCCTTGTGCCGTGCCGCGTCCTCGCATCGCCTTCTCGCGTCGTCAACAGCAGCAGTGTAACTCCCGCCGTCAGGACATCGGACACCACCAGTCTTCCTGCTCCCACTGCGAGCCAACTGGGCAACAAGCCGTCACTCTCCTGACATCAGTGGACCGGTGCATCTACTCACCGTACGACTCCTCTTGCTGCAACCGCCATCCTCTCGCCGCTGGGACATCGGACACCACCAGTCTTCCTGCCCGTCGGTCTCGGGCCAGCTGGGGAACAAGCCGTCACTCTCCCGAAAGCAGAGCACCTGGTTGTCGTGCGCCGCCTTCTTCTACTACGCTCCGCAACCTCCATCCTCCACCTCCGCCGCATTTTCTCTTGCTCATCCTTTGCTGCGCTCCGCGCTCCTCATCATCTCCGCTCCAGCCTCAACTTCATCTTCCCTCCTCGAGTCGTCTTCTGTCATCCGCATCCTCGAGCCGCCCTCAGCTCTCTTCCGCGCCGCCTTCGCATTCATCATCGTCATCAGCAGCACTTATTCGCGTACGTGGTTCCGCCCCTGCGCCCACTCATCCATCAATCGCTTCCTCCGCTTCCTCATCGCTTTCAGCTCGGCACAAGGATCCGCCCGGTCGCATCGCCTGCTTCGCGACGACCTGCGCCCACGCCGAATCCTTTCACAGCGCACGTGGTTTCGCCCCTGCGCCCACTCATATTCCGCCTCCTCATCATCAGCATCTGCGACCAGCACAAGGATCTGCACGAGCTAGCTACCCGCTTCGAAGCAGCCTGCACCCACGCCGGAAACAAATTTATCGCGGCGCGTTGGCATCTGCCTTCCCCTTGCCGCATCCTACTCCCCTAATTTGCAGCGCACGTGGTTCCGCCCCTGCGCCCACTCATTTATCAAGCTGCTTTTGCCTCTTCCTGATCACTTCAATATTATCCGCTTGGCACAAGGATCTGCCCGGCCGCATCGCCTGTTGTGCGATGACCTGCGCGTACGCTGAACCATCCTCAACGTAAGAGGTTCCATCCCAGCGCTCACTCCTTCACGACGTATTCCTCATCCATCCGCGTCCGCCTTTCATGCCTCCTCTCTCCGCGTCCGCCTCCTCTATCCGCCTCCTCCATCCATGACTACCTCTTAAGCCCTTCCTCAAGTTATTCTGTGCTCTTCCGTACCTATTGCCTTCCGGCCACCACCAACACACAGTACCTTTCCCGAAACGGTCTTGGTGCCACACCACACCCAGATCCTCACTTTCCATCCTCCTCTCCTCCTTACTTCCCATGGCTCGCCGAAGACCGCACGCACCCATCCTAGCCAAGTACGGCAAGAATGCCACGGCATGGGTCAAAGCAACACTACTGCACGCCAGGGAGTAGGTCACACTCACCGAGTACTTCACCGATGCACTTTTGCTCGGCAGATACGATCAACACCCCTTCCCTTGTCCACACACAGCCACCTATCACCAGACCCTACAGACTGTATGCACATACCTCCAACCCCTCCTGCATCCTTCTTATCACCGTCTGCTACAAGAGGCTCGCACAGGTCCACTCCTTTGGCACAACATCCGCAAGCAGGCTTGGTGGAAGAACTGGATCGGCTACAATTTCAACCACCGAAACATCCTTCCTCCACTAACAGGACACGTCAGCGTTCTAACTGCCTTCACTATTGAAGAAAGCTCTGAAGTAGTGGACCTCTGGGTTGCTAACGTGCTAATCCACCTCTTTCCTGAGTTTTTTCATGGATTTGGCATCACAGACGCTCTGCTCGGCCCTCCTCTCTATGTTGGACAGCCGATCACTGACACTGCATGGAACCTCAGATATGTAGATGTCAACCGTCAAGTCCGTGGAGTGCTCAGGACCATCACTGATGCCAGTCGGCATGAGGCACTTGCCAGCCACCCAGACAATCTGAGCGCCATGTGGCACACCTTCCTTCTTGCCTGTCGAGTACGTCCTCCCACAGAGGATGAAAAGCGGAAATACTCGCACAGGCCCTAAATCCTTCTCCTTGCCAGCTTCAAGGGGGGTGTAAGCAATACAAACCAGGCAGTGAGAAGGATCATTACTCGGCACTGCTCCCAACTCTCAATAATGGATCGGCTCATCACCGAACCAACTTGACCAGACGGCTCAACGGAACATGACCGTTGACCCAACGGACAAGCTATCCCCTAATAACGTGACACCTTTCACACCGCGTCCGGCTAGCGGAAAGAAGCCGTTGCTTTGTACATCTGTCCTGTTCTTTCCTTTTATACCGAGGATGTTCATTCCCTCGAGTTAACCAGAACAGTTCTGCACATCCTGTTCCCTTTGGTTCCGCGGCTTCGCCGTCGTGTCCTCGCTCTGCTCGCCCTTCGCATCCACCTCCTTCGTCCACCATTCCTGACCCTCTCTTTGCTTCGTCACTCGTGACCTTTCGCTCACCTCTCACGCATCACTCGCTTCACTCCTGTGCTCTCTCTCACCATTCTCTGTCTACCTTGGAGTTCCGGTGTCTCACCTCTCTCGAGGCCCAGGGACTAACTCCTCGGGACCGCTCTCACCAGTCTGCTTTCGTCATTCTGCTGCACGTTCCACTGCTTCTGCTTGCTTCTGCTTCTGTGGTCCCTGTTCATTGCATTCGTCTGAAACAAAGTATGACGCTCTATTGCCAAAGTGTGAAGCACTAGTGTCAAAGTGTGACGCTCAAGTGCCAAAATGTGACGCTCTAGTGCCAATGTGTGACGCTCTAGTGCGAAAGTGGGACACTCTAGTGCTAAAGTGTGACGCTCTAGTACCAAGATATGAAGCTCTAGTGCCAAAGTGTGCAGGTGTAGTGGCAAAGTGTGATGTTCTAGTGCCAAAGTGTGATGCTCTAGTGCCAAATGTGTGACGCTCTAGTGCCAAAGTGTGATGCTCTAGTGCCAAAGTGTGACGGTCTAATGCCAACGTTTGGAGCTCTAGTGCCAAAGTGTGACGCTCTAGTGCCAAAGTGTGATGCTCTAGTGCCAAAGAGTGACGCTCTAATGCCAACGTTTGGAGCTCTAGTACCAAAATGTGACGCTCTAGTGCCAAAGTGTGGAGCTCTAGTGCCAAAGTGTGATGCTCTAGTGCCAAAGTGTGACGCTCTAGTGCCAAAGAGTGTCGATATAGTGCCAACGTCTGACGCTCTACTGCCAACATTCGAAGCTCTAGTGCCAAAGTGTGACGCTCTACTGCCAAAGTGTGACACTCTAGTGCCAACGTGTGACGCTCTGGTGCCAAAGTGTGAATCTCTAGTGCCAAAGTGTGATGCTCTAGTACCAAAGTGTGACGCTCTAGTACCAAAGTGACGCTCTAGTGCCAAAATGTGACGCTCTAGTTCCAAAGTACGACACTCTATTGCCAAAGTGTGAAGCTCTAGTGCCAAGTGTAACGCTCTAGTGCCAAAGTGTGAAGCTCTAGTGCCAAAGTGTGATGGTCTAGTGCCAAAGTGTTACAATCTAGTGCCAAAGTGTGACGTTCTAGTGCCAAAGTATGAAGGTCTAGTGCAAGAGTGTGATGCTCTAGTGCCAAACGTGTGACGCTCTAGTGCCAAAGTGTGACGCTCTAGTGCCAAAGTGTGACGCTCTAATGCCAACGTTTGGAGCTCTAGTGCCAAAGTGTGACGCTCTAGTGCCAAAGTGTGACACTGTAGTGCCAAAAT
Organism: Penium margaritaceum; assembly: GCA_023375785.1. Taxonomy (NCBI): domain Eukaryota; kingdom Viridiplantae; phylum Streptophyta; class Zygnematophyceae; order Desmidiales; family Peniaceae; genus Penium; species Penium margaritaceum. The sequence goes on from SZWC01003021.1 coordinate 110,614, forward strand.
GTGACGCTCTAGTGCCAAAGTGTGGAGCTCTAGTGCCAAAGTGTGATGCTCTAGTGCCAAAGTGTGACGCTCCAGTGCCAAAGTGTGACGCTGTAGTGCCAATGTCTGACGCTCCAGTGCCAAGGTTTGAAGCTCTAGTGCCAAAGTGTGACACTCTAGTGCCAAAGTAAGACATTATAGTGCCAAAGTGATACGCTCTAGTATTAAAGTGTGAATATGTAGTGCCAAGGTGTGATGCTCTAGTGCCAAAGTGTGATGCTCTAGTGCCAAAGTGTGACGCTCTAGTGCCAAAGCGTGATGCTCTAGTGCCAAAGTGTGATGCTATAGTGCCAAAGTGTGACGCTCTAGTGCCAAAGTTCAAAACTCTAGTGCCCAAGTGCGACGCTCTAGTACGGAAGTGTGACACTCTATTGCCAAAGTGTGACTCTCCTGTTCCAAAGTGTGACGCTCTAGTGCCAAAGTGTGAAGCTCTAGTGCCCTAGTGTGATGCTCCAGTGTCAAAGTGTGAAGGTCTAGTGCCACAGTGTGACGCTCTAGTGCCAAAGTGTGAAGCGCTTGTGCCAAAGTGTGACGCCTTAGTGCCAAATTGTGATTCTCTAATGCCAAAGTGTGACGCTCTAGTGCCAAAGTCTGACGCTCTAGTGCCAAAGTGTGATGCTCTTGTGCCAAAGTGTGACACTATAGTGCCAAAGTGTGAGGCTCTAGTGCCAAAGTTTGAAACTTTAGTGCCAAAGTGTGATGCTCCAGTGCCAAAGTGTGACACACTAGTGCCAAAGTCTGACGTTGTTGTGCCAAAGTCTGACGCTCTAGTGCCAAAGTTTGAAGTTGTAGAGCCAAAGTGTGACGCTCTAGTGCCAAATTGTTACGCTCTAGTGCCAATATGTGACGCTCTTGTGCCAAAGTGTGAATCTCTAGTGCTAAAGTGTGACACTCTAGTACCAAAGTGTGACGCTCTAGTTCCAAATTGTGACACTCTATTGCAAACGTGTGACGCTCTAGTGCCAAAGTGCAATGCTCTAGTGCTAAAGTTTGAAACTCTAGTGCCAAAGTGTGAGGCTCTAGTGCCAAAGTGTGACGATCAAGTGCCAAAGTGTGACGCTCTAGTACCAAAGTGTGAAGGTTTAGTGCCACAGTGTGACGCTCTAGCGCCAAAGTGTGAAGCGCCAGTGCCAACGTGTGACGCTCTAGTGCCAAAGTGTGACGCTCTAGTGCCAAAGTGTGACGCTCTAGTGCCAAAGTGTGACGCTCTAGTCCCAAAGTGTGACGCTCTTGTGCCAAGGGTGACGCTCTACTGCCAAAGTGTGACGCTGTAGTGCCAAAGTGTGACGCTCTAGTGCCAAAGTGTGACGCTCTAGTCCCAAAGTGTGACGCTCTTGTGCCAAGGGTGACGCTCTACTGCCAAAGTGTGACGCTGTAGTGCCAACGTGTGATGCTCCAGTGCCAAAGTGTGACGCTCTAGTGCCAAAGTGTGAAGCTCTAGTGCCAATGTGTGAAGCTCTTGTGTCAAAGTGTGACGATGTAGTGCCAAAGTGTGACGCTCTAGTGCCAAAGATCGAAACTCTAGTGCCAACGTGTGATGCTCTAGTGCCAATGTGTGACGCTCTAGTACCAAAGTGTGACGTTCTAGTTCCAGAGTGTGACGCTCTAGTGCCAAAGTGTGAATCTATAGTGCCAAAGTGTAATGCTCTGGTGCCAAAGTGTGAAGCACTAGTGCCAGAGTATGACGCTCTACTTCCAAAATGTGAAGCACTAGTGTCAAAGTTTGACGCTCAAGTGCCAAAATGTGACGCTCTAGTGCCAAAGTGTGACGCTCTAGTGCCAGAGTGGGACACTCTAGTGCTAAAGTGTGACGCTCTAGTACCAAAATATGAAGCTCTAGTGCCAAAGTGTGACACTCTAGTGCCAAAGTGTGCCAATCTAGTGCCTAAGTGTGACGTTCTAGTGCCAAGGTGTGAAGGTCTAGTGCCAAAGTGTGATGCTCTAGTGCCAAAGTGTGATGCTCTAGTGCCAAATGTGTGACGCTCTTGTGCCAAAGTGTGATGCTCTAGTGCCAAAGTGTGACGCTCTAATGCCAACGTTTGGAGCTCTAGTGTCAAAGTCTGACGCTCTAGTGCCAAAGTGTGATGCTGTAGTGCCAAAGTGTGACGCTCTAGTGCCAAAGTGTGGAGCTTTAGTGCCAAAGTGTGATGCTCTAGTGCCAAAGCATGACGCTCTAGTGCCAAAGTGTGACGATGTAGTGCCAAAGTCTGACGCTCTAGTGCCAACATTCGAAGATCTAGTGCCAAAGTTTGACGATCTAGTGCCAAAGTGTGACACTATAGTGCCAACGTGTGACGCTCTGGTGCCAATATGTGAATATCTAGTGCCAAAGTGTGATGCTCTAGTACCAAAGTGTGATGCTCTAGTACCAAAGTGTGACGCTCTAGTGCCAAAATGTGACGCTCTAGTTCCAAAGTGCAACACTCTATTGCCAAAGTGTGAAGCTCTAGTGCCAAAGTGTGACGCTCTAGTGCCAAAGTGGGACTCTCTAGTGCTAAAGTGTGATGCTCTAGTACCAAATTATGAAGCTCTAGTCCCAAAGTGTGACACTCTAGTGCCAAAGTGTGACAATCTAGTGCCAAAGTGTGACGTTCTAGTGCCAAAGTATAAAGGTCTAGTGCAAGAGTGTGATGCTCTAGTGCCAACCGTGTGACGCTCTAGTGCCCAAGTGTGATGCTCTAGTGCCAAAGTGGGATGCTCTAATGCCAACTTTTGGAGCTCTAGTGCCAAAGTGTGACGCTCTAGTGCCAAAGTGTGAAACTGTAGTGCCAAAATGTGACGCTCTAGTGCCAAAGTGTGGAGCTCTAGTGCCAAAATGTGATGCTCTAGTGCCAAAGTGTGACGCTCTAGTGCCAATGTGTGACGCTGTAGTGCCAATGTCTGACACTCTAGTGCCAAGGTTTGAAGCCCTAGTGCCAAAGTGTGACACTCTAGTGCCAAAGTGTGACACTCTAGTGCCAAAGTGAGACGATCTAGTATTACAGTGTGAATATCTAGTGCCAAAGTGTGATGCTCTAGTGCCAAAGTGTGACGCTCTAGTACCAAAGTGTGACGCTCTAGTGCCAAAGTGTGACGCTCTAGTTCCAAAGTGCGACACTTTATTGTCAAAGGTTGACGCTGTGGTGCTCAAATGTGACACTGTAGTGCCAAAGTTCATAACTCTAGTGCCAAAGTGTGACGCTCTAGTGCCAAAGTCTGACACTCTAGTGCCAAGATGTGATGCTCTAGTTCCAAGGAGTGAAGCTCTAGTGCCAAAGTACGAAGCTCTAGTGCCAAAGTGTGATGCTCTAGTGCCAAAATGTGACGCTCTAGTGTCAAAGTGTGAAGCTCTAGTGCCAAAGTGTGGAACTCTAGTACCAAAGTGTGACGCTCTAGTGCCAAGGTGTGAAGCTCTAGTGCCAAAGTACGATGCTCTAGTGCCAAAGTGTGATGTTCTAGTGCCAAAGTGTGACGCTCGAGTGCCATTGTGTGAAGCTCTAGTGCCAAAGTGTGAAGCATGCAGTCACTGAGACAGGGGCAGGTAGGTCAGCGGGGAAACGGAGTGATCACGGGAGCAACAGCCAATGAGCATGATACCTGGTGCATCAATCACGGAGGAACTCCTGGAGACGCACCGCGGAAGACGAAGATTCAAGGAAGAATACAAAGACCGCGTGCACGAGCCGCGGATGAAGAAGATGGCAGTAGAGGATGTGCTGTGTGTATGAGAGGACAAGACCCGCGGTGCGTAGCCGCTCCGCGTGGAGTCGAAGTAGGAGGAAAGAGAATGCCATGAGAGGAATGAGACCGACGGCATGTAGACACACCTTGCAGAGTCCCAAGTAGATAAGACCTAGATGGCAATAGCACAAAGCTGGCCCAGTCTTGCTTGCTTCCTTGAGCAACACTCCGCTTTCATGTACTCTATCCATTTTATCAAAGAAATTCACTCGCTCCCATCTGTGCTCTCCGCCCTCTGCCCCCTTTGCCTTCCATTACCACCGATGGCGTGTCTGCGGTCTCTGGGAGAAAGTGCGTGAATAACCAAAAGTCCGAGTGAAGTGGGCTGCTGGCGGGGCCCCTGCTTGCACACGGCTGCGGAACGAGGTTTCGCGGAGGAGAGCTGGAAGCCACGAGGTGGCGAGCTCACGTGTGGCGAGAGGTGGACCGCGGAGCATCATTTATCGGTGAGGTTGTTGCGCAGAAGTCCAGACCTGTGGCCTGTTGATTGACATAATCGGTTAGCATCCTTGGACCGCTGCACACCTGGCTAGAGCAGTAGCAAGGGTGGAAGTACCCAATCCGCGGATAGCGCGGAATCAGGCCAACGCGGAGAGAACCAAGGTCGGGGCAAAATCAGGGGTATCACAGTGACCAACCAAATGTTGCATATGTAACTGACCATGACCAAAGAATTTCACTTCATGTGGTCAACGTTGAAAACTCACAACAAGAGTCACACAAAGTCAAAGGGGGTAACAATGGATTGGGAACATTAGCTATCAAGTAGAAAGCACAAATACCTACAATACGTAGTGACACGGCATGGCAACCATGTATAGTGACAAACCAAAGTATGCATATGCCACAAACCATGACCAAAATAATTATACAGTGTGTGGTCAACGTTGATGACTCATAACACGAGTCACAAATGGTCAGAGGGGAAAACAATGGGTTGGGAACACAAGTTATAAACTAGCAAGTACAAAGACCTTCAACAAGTAGTGGCAAGGTGTGGCTAGCATGCACAGTGACCAACCAAAGGATGCATACGTCACTGACTATGACCAAAGAAGTCCACTATGTGGGGTCAACATCGACAACTCATAACACGAGTCACAAATGGTCACAGAGAGAGAGAGACAATGGTGTGGGAATCCTATGCATCGACTAGAAAGGACAAAGAACTTCAGTACGTGGTGGCACGGTGCGGCTACTATGCACACCGAACAACCAAACTAGGCATATGTCTCTGACCATGACCAAAGCATTTATGTATGGGTGGCCAACGATCACAACCCATAACACGAGACACAAATGGTCAGAGGGGGAAACAATGGTTTCAGAATATTAGTTTTCAAATAGTAAGGGCAACGACCTTCAATAAATAGTAGCACAGTGTGGCTACCATGCACAATGACCGACCAAAGTAGGCATATGTACTGCATTTGACCAAAGAAATCCGCTGTGTGTGGTCAACGTTCACAACTCATAACATGAGATACAAATGGTCACAGGGGAGAGCAATGGTTTGGGCCCACCAGGTATCAACTAGCAAGCACAACGACCTTCAATAAGTAGTGGCACGGTGTGGCTACCATGTACAATGACCAACCAAAATATGCATATGTCACTGTCCATGACCAAGGAATGTCACTATGTGTGGTGAACTTTGACAACTCATAACACGAGTCACAAATGGTCAGAGGAGGAAACAATGGTTTGTAAATACTAGTTATCAACTAGCAAGTACAAATACCTTTAACGTGTAGTGGCACAGTGTGGCTACCATGCACAGTGACCAACCAAAGTATGAATATGTCACTGACCATGACCAAAGAATTTCACTTCATGTGGTCAATTTTGACAACTCACAACAAGATTCATAGACAGTCAGAGTGGGAAACAATGGTTTGGGAACACTAGCTATCAACTAGAAAGTACAAAGACCTTCAATACGTAGTGACACGGTGTGGCAACCATGTATAGTGACAAACCAAAGTAGGCATATGCCACTAACCATGACCAAAAGAACTTAACAGTGTGTGGGCAACTCATAACACTAGTCGCAAATGGTCAGAGGAAGAAACAATGGGTTGGGAACACTAGTTATCTACTAGTTAGTACAAAGATCTTCAACAAGTAGTGGCACGGTGTGGCTAGCGTGCACAGTGGCCAACTAAAGGATGCATACGTCACTGACTATGACCAAAGAAGTGCACTATGTGTGGTCAACATTGACAACTCATAACACGAGTCACAAATGGTCGGAGGGAGATACAATGGGTTGGGAACCCTATGTACCGACTAGAAAGGACAAAGAACTTCAATAAGTAGTGGTACGGTGTGGCTACTATGCACACCAAACAACAAAACTAGGCACATGTCACTGACCATGACCAACGAATTTCAATCTGGGTGGTCAATTTCCAAAACTCATAACACGAGTCACAAATGGTCAGAGGGAGAAACAATGGTTTTGGAATACTAGTTTTTATCTAGCACATACAACGACCTTCAATACGTAGTAGCAAGGTGTAGCTACCATGCACAATGACCGAACAAAGTAGGCATATGTACTGCCTTTGACCAAAGAAATCCACTGTGTGTGGTCAACGTTGACACATCATAATGCGAGTCACAAATATTCAGAGGGGGAAACAATGAATTGGGAACACCAGGTATCAACTAGCAAGCACACGGACCTTCAATAAGTAGTTGCACGGTGTGGCTACCACGTACAATGATCAACCAAAGTAGGCATATGTCACTGACCATGACCAAAGAATGTCACTTTGTGTGGTCACCTTTTACAACTCATAACACAAGTCACAAATGGTTAGAGGGGGAAAGAATGGTTTGTGAATACTAGTTATCAAATAGCAAGTACAAAGACCTTCAATATGTAGTGGCACAGAGTGGCTACCATGCACAGTGACCAACCAAAGTATGCATATGTCACTGACCAGGACCAACGAATATCACATCATGTGGTCAACGTTGACAACTCACGACAAGAGTCACAGATAGTCAGACGGGGTAACAATGGTTTGGGAGAACTAGCTATCAACTAGAAAGCACAAAGACCTTCAATACGTAGTGACACAGCGTGGCAACCATGTATAGTAACAAACCAAAGTAGGCATATGCCACTAATCATGACCAAGAAAATTTCTCAGTGTGTGGTCAACGTTGAAAACTCATAACACGAGTCACAAATGGTCAGAGGGAGAAACAATGGGTTGGGAACACTAGTTATCAACTGGCAATTACAAAGACCTTCAACAAGTAGTGGCACGGTGTGGCTAGCGTGCACAGTGACCAACCAAAGGATGCATACGTCACTGACTATGACCAAAGAAGTCCACTATGTGTGGTCAACACTGACAACTCATAACACCAGTCACAAATGGTCAGAGGGAAAGACAATGGTTGGGGAACCCTATGTATTGATTAGAAAGGACAAAGAACTTCAATAAGTAGTGGCACGGTGTGACTACTATGCATTCCGAACAACCAAACTAGGCATATGTCACTGACCATGACCACAGAATTTCAATATGGGTGGTGAACGTTCACAACCCATAACACGAGTCTCAAATGGTCAGAGGGGGAAAGAATGGTTTCGGAATATTAGTTTTCAACTTGCACATACAACAACCTTCAATAAATAGTACCACAGTGTGGCTACCATGCACAATGTCCGGCCAAAGTAGGCATATGTACTGCCTTTGACCAAAATTATCCGGTGTGTGTGGTCAAAGTTGACAACTCATAATGCGAGTCACAAATGGTCAGAGGGGGAAACGATGGTTTGGGAACACCGGGTATCAACTAGCAAGCACAAGGACCTTCAATAAGTTGTGGCACGGTGTGGCTACCATGTACAATGACCAACCAAAGTAGGCATATGTCACTAACCATGCCCAAAGAATGTCACTATGTGAGGTCAACTTTGACAACTCATAACACGAGTCACAAATGGTCAGAGGGGGGAAACAATGGTTTGTGAATACTAGTTATCGACTAGCAAGTACAAAGACCTTCAACATGTAGTGGCACAGTGTGGCTACCATGCACAGTGACCAACCAAAGTATGCATATGTCACTGACCATGACCAAAGAATTTAACTTCATGTGGTCAACGTTGACCACTCACAACAAGAGTCACAGATAGTCAGAGGGGGTAACAATGGTTTGGGAATGCTAGCTATCAACTACAAAGCACAAAGACCTTCAATATGTAGTGACACGGCGTGGCAACCATGTACAGGGACAAACCAAAGTAGGCATATGCCACTAACCATGACCAAACGAATTTTAGAGTGTGTGGTCAACGTTGAAAACTCGTAACACGAGTCACAACTGGTCACAGGGGGAAACAATGGGCTGGGAACACTAGTTATCAACTAGCAAGTACAAAGACCTTCAACAATTAGTGGCACGGTGTGGCTAGCATGCACAGTGGCCAACCAAAGGATGCATACATCACTGACTATGACCAAAGAAGTCCACTATGTGTGGTCAGTATTGACAACTCATAACATGAGTCACAAATGGTCACAGTGAGAGACAATGGTTTGGGAACCCTATGCCTTGACTATAAATGACAGAGAAATTCATTACGTAGTGGCACGGTGTGGCTACTATGCACATCGAACAACCAAACTAGGCATATGTCACTGACCATGACCAAAGAATTTTAATATGGCTGGTCAACATTCACAACCCATAACACAAGTCACAAATGGTCAGAGGGGGAAACAATGGTTTCGGAATATTAGTTTTCAACTAGCATGTACAACGACCATCAATAAGTAGTAGCACGGTGTGGCTACCATGCACAATGACCGGCCAAAGTAGTCATATGTACTGCCTCTGACCAAAGAAATCTGCTGTGTGGTCAACGTTGACAACTCGTTATGCGAGTCACAAATGGTCAGAGGGGGAAACGATGGTTTGGGAACACCAGGTATCAACTAGCAAGCACAAGGACCTTCTATAAGTAGTGGCACGGTGTGGCTACCATGTACAATGACCAACCAAAGTAGGCATATGGCACTGACGACGACCAAATAATGTCACTGTGTGTGGTCAACTTTACAACTCATAACACGAGTCACAAATGGTCAGAGGGGGAAACAATGGTTTGTGAATACTAGTTGTCAACTAGCAAGTACAAAGACCTTCAATATGTAGTGGCACAGTGTGGCTACCATGCACAGTGACCAACCAAAGTATGCATATGTCACTGACCACTGACAACAAGAGTCACAGATAGTGAGAGGGGGTAACAATGGTTTGGGAACGCTAGCTATCAACCACAAAGCACAAAGACCTTCAATATGTGGTGACACAGCGTGGCAATCATGTACAGTGACAAACCAAAGTAGGCATATGCCACTAACCATGACCAGACGAATTTTAGAGTGTGTGGTCAACGTTGAAAACTCATAACACGAGTGACAAATGGTCAGAGGGGGAAACAATGGGCTAGGAACACTAGTTATCATCTAGCTAGTACAAAGACCTTCAACAAGTAGTGGCACGGTGTGGCTAGCGTGCACAGTGACCAACCAAAGGATGCATACGTCACTGACTATGACCAAAGAAGTCCATTATGTTTGGTCAACATTGACAACTCATAACACGAGTCACAATTGGTCAGAGGGAGAGACAATGGTTCGGGAGCCCTATGTATCGACTAGAAAGGACAAAGAACTTCAATAAGTAGTGGCACGGTGTAGCTACTATGCACAACGAATAACTTAACTAGGCATATGTCACTGACCATGACCAAAGAATTTCAATATGGGTGGTCAACATTCACAACCCATAACACGAGTCACAAATGGTCAGAGGGAGAAACAATGGTTTTGGAATGTTAGTTTTCAACTAGCAAGTCTAACGACCTTCAATAAGTAGTAGCACGGTGTGGCTACCATGCACAATGACTGACCAAAGTAAGCATATGTACTGCCTTTGACCAAAGAATTCCGCTGTGTGTGGTCAACATTGACAACTCATAATGTGAGTGACAAATGGTCAGAGGGGGAATCGATGGCTTGGGAACACCGGGTATCAACTAGCAAGCACAAGGAACTTCAATTAGTAGTTGCACAGTGTGGAAACCATGTACAATGACCAACCAGAGTAGGCATATGTCACTTACCATGACCAAAGAATGTCACTATGTGTGGGCAACGTTGAAAACTCATAACACGAGTCACAAATGGTCAGAGGAAGAAACAATGGGTTGGGAACACTAGTTATCTACTAGTTAGTACAAAGATCTTCAATAAGTAGTGGCACAGTGTGGCTAGTGTGCACAGTGGCCAACCAAAGGATGCATACGTCACTGACTATGACCAAAGAAGTGCACTATGTGTGGTCAACATTGACAACTCATAACACAAGTCACAAATGGTCAGAGGGAGAGACAATGGTTTAGGAACCCTATGTATCGACTAGAAAGGACAAAGACCTTCAATACGTAGTGGTACGGTGTGGCTAACATGCACACCAAAAAAACCAAACTAAGCATATGTCACTCACCATGACCAAAGACTTTCAATATGGGTGGTCAACGTTCAGAACCATAACATGAGTCACAAATGGTCAGAGGGAGAAACAATGGTTTCAAAATATTAGTTTTTAACTAGCACGTACAACGACCTCCAACACGTAGTAGCACGATGTAGATACCATGCACAATGACCGACCAAAGTAGGCATATGTACTGCATTTGACCAAAGAAATCCGCTGTTTTTGGTCCACGTTGATACCTCATAATGCGAGTCACAAATGTTCATAGGGGGAAACAATGGTTTGGGAACACCAGGTATCAACTAGCAAGCACACAGACCTTCAATAAGTAGTGGCACGGTGTGGCTACCATGTACAGTGACAAACCAAAGTAGGAATATGCCACCAACCATGACCAAAAGAACTTTACAGTGTGTGGTCAGCATTGAAAACTCATAACACGAGTCACAAATGGTCCAAGGGGGAAACAATGGGTTGGGAACACTAGTTATCAACTAGCAAGTACAAAGACTTTCAACAAGTAGTGGCACAGTGTGGCTAGCATGCACAGTGACCAACCAAAGGATGCATACGTCACATAATATGACCAAAGAAGTCCACTATGTGTGGTCAACATTGACATCTCATAACACAAGTCACAAATGGTCAGAGGGAGAGACAGTGGATTGGGGACCCTGTGTATCGAGTAGAAAGGACAAAGAACTTCATTATGTAGTGGCACGGTGTGGCTACTATGCACACCAAACAACCAAACTGTTGAAATATTATGCACCTTGTCCACTGCCTAGCTGGCTAGCTACACATACAGACAAGGCATGCACTGCTCTGTGGAGTACGTCCCCTTGGTCTGTTTTGAGATGGGCCAGGAATGCACTGCCCATAATGGGTATGTCCCCTGTGGCTCATCATAGGAACCATACCTTTTTGGCATGGTTGAATAGGCACCGGAGTCTCAGACGAGAGATCGCAGGTTCAAACACCGCGATGGCCACATTTTGTTGTGGCCAAAACTTGGACAGGAAGCTTCTATGAAGCTTACTAAAAGCCTGGCTTGAGGATGACACTTGGCGGTCTAAGGACGCGCCAAGTAGGATTGTAGGTTGAGGTTGGCTCCAGTGGAGCCACTACAAGCAGAAGCTTTAGCAAAGCTCTGCAAGTATAAAAGCCTGTACCTTGCATGCATCCATTTACAGTTCNTGAGACTCCTCACAGAGTGTCCAACCAAAGGTAGACACTAAAGACCAACATGCGGACTTCGTGAGGTTGCAAACCAAACGAACCTAAAGTGTGGATCCCTCGTTCGAGGGTGATATGTTATCTTGGTTGCAATACCAAGAGCGGTTGGCGGCCTCCCATGTCGGGACCCGTTTTCTAGACCGTTGCTATCCGGCGCATTGACAAAGGGTTATGGGCCCACACTTCTGGTTCTAAGGCACGCTTCCAAGACCGACTAGCGCGTGGTCTTGCAGGGCGCACAGGTACAACAGGGACACGACCATCGGACGGCTCCATCTGCTCCATCGGCTCCATCGGCTTCTTCAGGTAGGGTGCGCGCACGTGGCGGACTAGGGGACGAGGATCAGCTCTGTCCATGTTGGACAAGACCCTCGAGCCCCAACGGGATTAAGCTCTACCCCTTTTTAGAAGGTGGTACGACCCCGAGTCCGTTCCCTCACGACGGCACCATCGCCTTAGGCGATCATCGGCTGGAGGGGTAAGCAACGGAACCAACTGCACCTTTGACAACGGTCGCAGTCAGCAGCCTCATCAGCCTCATCGGCCTCAACGAAGCAGAGTAGCAGCGAAGCAGAGAAGACGAGAAACCGCCAAAGATGGCGGATCCGACTCCAGCCCGCCTTGAGGCGGGTATGTCCAAATTCACGGGGACAGGTTTTCCCTTGTGGAAATGGCAATTTGAGATTGCCATGAACGTGCGTGGCTACCTCGACATCCTAAAAGGGATCGAGATTGCACCCGCCGATGCGACCGTGACGACGCATGCGGCTGACCTTGCAGCATGGACGATGAAGAACAACATGGCTCTCGCCATTCTTGTGACGTCCATCAACGAGACTCAACACTCCCACATCACAGGATGCACGTTGGCTGCCGAGGCCTACGCAAAGCTCTCACGCGTGCATCAATCGAACGCCCTAGCAAACCGACTCTTCATCTTCCAACGGTTGATGTCTATGAGGGTGAGCGAAGGAGAATCGATACCCGCATTTTTGCAGTCGTTCGACAACGTGTTGCAAGAGGTCCAGCAAATGGAATGGAAGCTCGACTCCAACATGCGTGCCATGATCCTTCTAATGGCGCTACCTGAAAGCTGGGGGTCCTTGATCACCGTATTTGGCAGTTGGAAGGAGGCAGATCTGACGTACGAGGCTGTCGTCGAACACGTCCGCAACGAGTCCATGCGACGCAGTGGCAGTGAGGCAAACATCTCAGCCTATGCCTCTCGCTTCGGTGGACAAAGTGCAAGCTTTCGCTCCAGTCAAGGCAACAGCGGAAGCGGTGGCGGTGGAGGGAAAAGCAACGGTGGTGGGAAGAGTTCCAAGAAGCCCGGAAACTGTCACAATTGTGGAAAGGCTGGGCACTGGGCTAGGGACTGCCGTGGTCCCAAGAAAGAAGGCGGGAGCAAAGGTGGAAAGGAGAAGAAGGAGCTCTCCAACATGATGGCTAGGGGGCTGCCCATGAAGGGCGCAGCGATCCTTAGGCCCGGGGCATTCGCCCTTGACTCGGGCACCAACCACCACTCTTCAAAAGAGAAGGGTGGATTTGTCGCCATGGCCGAATCTGTCATGCGCATCAAGTGTGCAAACGGCGGCGTCGTCCAAGCCATGGGCGAAGGGGACAAGGTGATCACGTTCAACGTGAACGGTGCGGAGAAGGCGGTCAACCTTCAAAAGGTGGTGTACATGCCCTCCTTCGCAGCCAACCTATTGTCCGTGTCACAAATCACCGACAACAACATGACAGTGGTGTTCACCAACAAGGAAGCGGTGGCCCTAAAAAATGAGGACATCCAGATTTTGTACACCAAAGACGACCTCATGCTTCAAGTTCCAAGAGTCGACGGCCTCTACGTGCTTCAAACCAAAGTCACCAAGGCGTTGGATGAGGGACTCGCATGTGCCACCAAGACAGTGGCACCGGAGCCAAAGGATGCACCGCCGGCGACCGCTGTGGCCGCCACATCAACCAAGGACACTGACGCTGAGCTGTGGCACCGGCGATTTGGCCATGTGGCCAACAGCACGCTGCAGAAGATGCAGGAGCAAGAGGTAGTCCGCGGAATGGAAGGGTGCACCATGAAGCATGGCGAAGGGTGTGCATTGTGTGAACCATGCCTCCAAGCGAAGGCAAAGAAGAAGCCGTTTGGGAGAGGAGGTCAACGAGCGGAGAACGTCTTGGAACTGATACACAGTGACGTGTGTGGACCCTTCCGCACATCGTCTAACGGAGGAAGCAAGTACTTCCTGACCTTCATTGATGACCACAGCCGCAAGTTGTGGATCTACTTCCTCAAAACAAAGGGAGAGGTCAAGGAGAAGCTCCTCGAGTTCGTCGCCATGGTGGAGCGGCAAACGTCCAAGAAGGTGAAGACGCTTCGAAGTGACAACGGGGGTGAGTACGAGGCATGCAAGCCTTGGCTCAAGCATCATGGCATCCGCCACGAGCAGACCACCCCATACAATCCCCAAAGCAACGGCGTGGCCGAGAGGATGAACCAGACCCTGCTCGGCATGGTGCGAAGCATGCTCTTCGACGCCAAGCTCCCACCTCGCTTTTGGGCTGAAGCAGCAACAACGGCCTGCTACCTCTTGAACCTCACACCAGCGACCGCCTTGCGGAAGCGTGGAAAGGAGCAGGACAAGCAGCTGAAGACCCCACAGGAAGCATGGTCGGGAAAGAAACCCAACGCATCCCATCTGAAGGTGTTTGGGTCAACTGCATGGGTGAAGATCCAGTCGGGAGAAGGTGGAGGCAAGCTTGACGCACGTTCGAGGAAGTGCGTCATGGTTGGGTACGACACGTCACACAAAGCCTATCGGCTTTGGGACCAGGCAGCAGGCAAGCTCGTGAGGAGCCGCGACGTCGTGTTTGACGAACGCACCCTTGGAAAGGGAGAGCTGCTGGACCCGATCCTCGCTCCCAAAGCGGGAGAGTGGATAGTGTTGCTTGAGTCCGGAGACCAAGCGCCCGACAACTGGCTCGCTTTGCCAGCAGGTGGTAGGAATGGGAGAGATGTTGCGGAGGATGATGCAGCATCTGAC
>SZWC01003021.1:125414-154924 GCA_023375785.1 Penium margaritaceum
CGAGAACGGCACGTGGGTGCTGGTGGATAGACCCGACAAGGCCCACGTGGTGGGATCCAAGTGGGTCCTCCGAGTGAAGAAGAAGCAAGACGGCAGCATCGACAAGTTCAAGGCAAGGGTAGTGGCTAAGGGGTTCTCTCAACGCCCGGGCTCTGAGTACGATGAGACGTTCGCGCCCGTCGTGACCTTTGCCTCCATCCGCTCTCTCCTTGGCATTGCAGCTGCAAAGAACCTGGAGATACACCAGATGGACGTCAAGACAGCTTTTCTTTATGGGAAGCTTGACAAGGAAGTGCTGATGGAGGTGCCCGAAGGAGTCGAAGCTCCCGAGGGTAAGGTGTGCAAGTTGGTGAAAGCGCTCTACGGGCTGAAACAGGCCCCAAGGATGTGGTACAAAGAGATGGACGGTTTCATGACCGGTCTCTCCTTCACGCATTGCCACAGTGATCCGAGCGTGTATGTGCGCGATGATGGGAGAGGGCTAATGCTGGTTGCACTGTACGTGGATGATCTGATCATCTGCTCGTCTTCGGTCGAGCTGCTGGATGAGCTGAAGTCTGACCTCAGCAAAAGGTTCAAGATGAAGGACATGGGTCCTCTCGAGTACTACCTCGGGATCGCCATCCACCGCAACCGAGTAGCCGGCACCATCGAACTCAACCAAACCAAATACATTGGTGAGGTACTGAAGCGCTATCACATGGAAGACTGCAAACCTGTCAGCACCCCAATGACGACCGATACGAAGCTGAAGGCCTCCATGTCGCCAAGCAACGAAGCAGAACAAAGGGAGATGCAAGACATCCCCTACCAGTCCGCCGTGGGTAGCATCATGTACGCCATGGTAGGGACTCGTCCCGACATCTGCTATGCTGTGGGACAAGTGAGCAGATTCGTGGCCAACCCTGGGCCACAACACTGGCAGGCAGTCAAGCGCATCTTGCGCTACCTGCAAAAGACACGTCACATGGGCCTCATCCTTGGAGGCCAAGAAGGAACGGAACCCCTTCGCCTGAAGTGCTATACCGATGCTGACTGGGGAGGAAACCTCGACGACAGGAAATCCACCTCCGGATACGTGTGCATCTTGAATGGCGCTGCCATCTCATGGGCCAGTAGGAAGCAGGATTGTGTTTCTGTGTCCACGGATGAGGCAGAGTATGTTGTTCTGTCTGAGTTGTGCAAAGAGACTCAGTGGCTGCGCAGCCTCCTTGGCGAAATAACAGTACCACAGAAGGATGCCATGGTCGTACACGTGGACAACATGAGTGCCATCTCAATGGCAGAAGACGAGATCATCTCCCGGCGAACGAAGCACATCGACATACGTTACCACTACTCACGTGACCTGGTCATGAAGAACGTGGTGGACTTGCAGCACTGCGGAACAAAGAGCATGCTTGCTGACTGCATGACCAAGCCGCTGGAGAGCGACTTGCACTATGCAGGCATTCGTGGATTTGGCATGAGGAGTGCGACAGAGGAAGGGTGAGCCCCAAGGCATTGATGGAGCCCAGTAAGCGCCAGATGGACAGAGGTGCAAGGGAGAGATTTGTTGAAATATTATGCACCTTGTCCACTGCCTAGCTGGCTAGCTACACATACAGACAAGGCATGCACTGCTCTGTGGAGTACGTCCCCTTGGTCTGGTTTGAGATGGGCCAGGAATGCACTGCCCATAATGGGTATGTCCCCTGTGGCTCATCATAGGAACCATACCTTTTTGGCATGGTTGAATAGGCACCGGAGTCTCAGACGAGAGATCGCATGTTCAAACCCCGCGACGGCCACATTTTGTTGTGGCCAAAACTTGGACAGGAAGCTTCTATGAAGCTTACTAAAAGCCTGGCTTGAGGATGACACTTGGCGGTCTAAGGACGCGCCAAGTAGGATTGTAGGTTGAGGTTGGCTCCAGTGGAGCCACTACAAGCAGAAGCTTTAGCAAAGCTCTGCAAGTATAAAAGCCTGTACCTTGCATGCATCCATTTANATGCGGACTTCGTGAGGTTGCAAACCAAACGAACCTAAAGTGTGGATCCCTCGTTCGAGGGTGATATGTTATCTTGGTTGCAATACCAAGAGTGGTTGGCGGCCTCCCATGTCGGGACCCGTTTTCTAGACCGTTGCTATCCGGCGCATTGACACAAACTAGGCATATGTCACTAACCATGACCAAAGAATTTCAATATGGGTGGTCAACGTTCACAACCCATAACACAAGTCACAAATGGTCAGAGGGGGAAACAATGGTTTCGGAATATTAGTTTGCAACTAGCACGTACAACGACCTTCAAAGAGTAGTAGCACGGTGTTGCTACCATGCACAATGACCGGCCAAAGTAGGCATATATACTGTCTTTGACCAAAGAAATCCGCTGTGTGGTCAACGTTGACAACTCATAATGCGAGTCACAAATGGTCAGAGGGAGAAACGATGGTTTGGAAACACCAGGTATCAACTAGCAAGCACAAAGAAATTCAATTAGTAGTGGCATGGTATGGCTACCATGTACAATGACCAACCAAAGTAGGTATAGGTCACTGACCATGACCAAAGAATGTCACTATGTGTGGTCAACTTTGACAACCCATAACACGAGTCACAAATGGTCAGAGGGGGAAACAATGGTTTGTGAATACTAGTTATCAACTAGCAAGTACAAGGACCTTCAATTTGTAGTGGCATAGTGTGGTTACCATGCACAGTGACCAACCAAAGTATGCATATGTCACTGACCATGACCAAAGAATTTCACTTCATTTGGTCAACGTTGACAACTCACAACAAGAGTCACAGATAGTCAGAGGGGGTAACAATGTTTTGGGAACACTAGCTATCAACTAGAAAGCACAAAGACCTTCAATACGTAGTGACACGGCGTGGAAACCATGTACAGTGACAACCCAAAGTAGGCATATGCCACTAACCATGACCGAAATAATTTCACACTGTGTGGTCAGCGTTGAAAACTCATAACACGAGTCACAAATGGTCAAAGGGGGAAACAATGGGTTGGGAACACTAGTTATCAACTAGCAAGTACAAAAACCTTCAACAAGTAGTGGCACGGTGTGGCTAGCATGCACAGTGACAAACCAAAGGATGCATACGTCACAGAATATGACCAAAGAAGTCCACTATGTGTGGTCAACATTGACAACTCATAACACAAGTCACAAATGGTCAGAGGGAGAAACAATGGATTGGGAACCCTATGTATCGACTAGAAAGGACAAAGAACTTCAATAAGTAGTGGCAAGGTGTGGCTACTATGCACACCAAACAACCCAACTAGGCATATGTCACTGACCATGACCAGTGAATTTCAATATGGTTGGTCAACGTTCACAACCCATAACACGAGTCACAAATGGTCAGAGGGGAAAACAATGGTTTTGGAATATTAGTTTTCAACTAGCAAGTACAACGACCTTCAATAAGTAGTAGCACAGTGTGGCTACCATGCACAATGACGGACCAACGTAGGTATATGAACTGCCTTTGACCAAAGAAATCCGTTGTGTGTGGTCAACGTTGACAAGTCATAATGCGAGTCACAAATTGTCGGAGGGTGAAACAATTGTTTGGGAACACCAGGTATCAACTAGCAAACACAAGGACCTTCAATAAGTAGTGGCACGGTGTGGCTACCATGTACAATGACCAACCAAAGTAGGCATATGTCATTAACCATGACCAAAGAATGTCACTATGTGTGGTCAACGATGACAAATCATACCACGAGTCACAAATGGTCAGAGGAGGAAACAATGGTTTGTGAATACTAGTTATCGACTTGCAAGTACAAAGACCTTCAATATTTAGTGGCACGGTGTGGCTACCATGCACAGTGACCAACCAAATTATGCATATGTCACTGACCATGACCAAAGAATTTCACTTCATGTGGTCAACGTTGACAACTCACAACAAGAGTCACAGATAGTCAGAGGGGGTAACAATGGTTTGGGAACACTAGATAAGGACTATAAAGCACAAAGACCTTCAATACGGTGTGACACGACGTAGAAACCACGTACAATGACAAACCAAAGTAGGCATATGCCACTAACCATGACCGAAAGTATTTCACAGTGTGTGGTCAGCGTTGAAAACTCATTACACGCGTCACAAATGGTCAGAGGGGGAAACAATGGGTTGGGAACACTAGTTATCAACGAGCAAGTACAAAGATCTTCAACAAGTACTGGCACGGTGTGACTAGCGTACACAGTGACCAACCAAAAGATGCATACGTCAATGACTATGACCAAAGAAGTCCACTATGTGTGGTCAACATTGACAACTCAGAACACGAGTCAAAATGGTCAGAGGGACAGATAATGGTTTGGGAACCCTATGTATCGACTAGAAAGGACAAAGATCTTCAATAAGTAGTGGCACGGTGTGGCTACTATGCACACCAAAAAACCAAACTAGGCATATGTCACTAACCATGACCAAAGAATTTCAATATGGGTGGTCAACGTTCACAAACCATAACACAAGTCACAAATGGTCAGAGGGGGGAACAATAGTTTCGGAATATTAGTTTTCAATTAGCACGTACAACGACCTTCAGTAAGTAGTAGCACGATGTGGCTACCATGCACAATGACCGGCCAAAGTAGGCATATGTACTGCCTTTGACCAAAGAAATCCGCTGTGTGGTCAACGTTGACAACTCATAATGCAAGTCGCAAATGGTCAGAGGGGGAAACGATGGTTTGGGAACACCAGGTATCAACTAGCAAGGACAAGGAACTTCAATAAGTAGGGGCACGGTGTGGCTACCATGTACAATGACCAACCAAAGTAGGCATATGTCACTGACCATGACCAAAGAATGCTCACTATGTGTGGTCGACTTTGACAACTCATAACAAGAGTCACAAATGGTCAGAGGGGGAAACAATGGTTTGTGAATACTAGTTATTGACTATCAAGTATAAAGACCTTCAATATGTAGTGGCACAGCGTGACTACCAAGCACTGTGACCAACCAAAGTATGCATCTGTCACTGACCATGACCAAAGAAATTCACTTCATGTGGTCAATGTTGACAACCCACAACAAGAGTCACAGATAGTCAGAGGGGGTAGCAATGGCTTGGGAACACTGGCTATCAACTAGAAAGCACAAAGACCTTCAGTACATAGAGACACGGCATGGCAACCATGTACAGTGACAAACCAAAGTAGGCATATGCCACTAACCATGAGAAAAAGAATTTCACAGTGTGTGGTCAGCGTTAAAAACTCATAACACGAGTCACAAATGGTCAGATGGGGAAACAATGGGTTGGGAAAACTAGTTATCAACTAGCAAGTACAAAGACCTTCAACAAGTAATGGCACGGTGTGGCTAGCATGCACAGTGACCATCCAAAGGTTGCATACGTCACTGACTATGACCAAAGAAGTCCACTATGTGTGGTCAACATTGAAAGCTCTTAACACAAGTAAAAACTGGTCAGAGGGAGATACAATGGTTCAGAAATCCTATGTATCGACTAGAAAGGACAAAGAACTTCAATAAGTAGTGGCACGGTGTGGCTTCTATGCACACACAACAACCAAACTAAGCATATGTCACTGACCATGACCAAAGAATTTCAATATGGGTGGTCAACGTTCGTAACCCATAACACGAGTCACAAATGGTTAGAGGGGGAAAAATGGTTTCGGAATATTAGTTTTCAACTAGCACGTACAACGACCTTCAATAAGTAGTAGCACGGTGTGGCTACCATGAACAATGACCGGCCAAAGTAGGCATATGTACTACCTTTGACCAAAGAAATCCGCTGCTTGAATTGTTGACAACTCATAATGCGAGTCACAAATGGTCAGAGGGGGAAACGATGGTTTGGAAACACCAGTTATCGACTAGCAAGCACAAGGATCTTTAATAAGTACTGGCACGGTGTGGCTATCATGTACAATGATCAACCAAACTAGGCATATGTCCCTGGCCATGACCAAAGAAAATCACTATATGTGGTCAACTTTGACAGCTCATAACAAGAGTCACAAATGGTCAGAGGGGGACACAATGGGTTGTGAATACTAGTTATCGACTAGCAAATACAAAGACGTTCAATATGTAGTGGCACAGCGTGGGTACCATGCACAGTGACCAACCAAAGTATGCATATGTCACTGACCATGACCAAAGAATTTCACGTCATGTGGTCAATGTTGAAAACTCACAACTAGAGTCACAGATTGCTAGAGGGGATAACAATGGTTTGGGAACACTAGCTATCAACTAGAAAGCACAAAGACCTTCAATACATAGTGACACGGCGTGGCAACCATGTACAGTGACAAACCAAAGTAGGCACATGCCACTAACCATGACCAAACGAATTTCACAGTGTGTGGTCAGCGTTGAAAACTCATAACACGAGTCACAAATGGTCAGAGGGGGAAACAATGGGTTGGGAACACTAGTTATCAACTAGCAAGTACAAATACCTTCAACAAGTAGTGGCACGGTGTGACTAGCTTGCACAGTGACCAACCAAAGGATGCATACGTCATTGACTATGACCAAAGAAGTCCACTATGTGTGGTCAACATTGACAAATCATAACACGAGTCACAAATGGTCAGAAGGAGAGACAATGGTTTGGGAACCCTATGTATCGACTAGAAAGAACAAAGAGCTTCAGTAAGTAGTGGCACGGTGTGGCTACTATACACACCGAATAACCAAACTAGGCATATGTCACTGACCATGACCAAGGATTTTCGATATGGGTGGTCAACGTTCACAACCCATAACACGAGTCACAAATGGTCAAAGGGGGAAACAATATTTTCCGAATATTAGTTCTCAACTAGCAAGTACAACGACCTTCAACAAGTAGTAGCACGGTGTGGCTACCATGCACAATGACCGGCCAACGTAGGCATATGTACTGCCTTAGACCAAAGAAATCCGCTGTATGTGGTCAGCGTTGACAAGTCATAATGCGAGTCACAAATGGTCAGAGAGGGAAACGATGGTTTGGGAACACCACGTATCAACTAGCAAGCACAAGGACCTTCAATAAGTAGTGGCATGGTGTGGCTACCATGTACAATGACCAACCAAAGTAGGCATATGTCACTGACCATGACCAAAGAATGTCACTATGTGTGGTCAACTTTGACAACTCATAACATGAGTCACAAATGGTCAGAGGGGGAAACAATGGTCTGTGAATACTAGTTATCAAGTAGCAAGTACAAAGACCTTCAATATGTAGTGGATCTATGCGGCTACCATGCACAGTGAGCAACCCAAGTATGCATATGTCACTGACCAGGACCAAAAAAATTCACTTCATGTGGTCAACGTTGACAACTCACAAATAGAGTCACAGATAGTCGGAGGGGGTAACAATGGTTTGGGAACACTAGCTAACGACTAGAAAGCACAAAGATCTTCAATACGTATTGACACGGCGTGGCAACCATGTACAGGGACAAATCAAAGTAGGCATATGCCACTAACCATGACCAAAGGAATTTCACAGTGTGTGGTGAACGTTTAAAACTCATAACACGAGTCACAAATGGTCAAAGGGGAACCAATGGGTTGGGAACACTAGTTATCAACTAGCAAGTACAAAGACCTTCAACAAGTACTGGCACGGTGTGACTAGCGTATGCAGTGACCAACCAAAGGATGAATACGTCAATGACTATGACCAAAGAAGTCCACTAAGTGTGGTCAACATTGACAACTCATAACAAGAATCACAAATGGTCAGAGGGAGAGACAATGGTTTGGGAACCCTATGTATTGACTAGAAAGGACAAAGAACGTCAATAGGTAGTGGCACGGTTTGGCTACTATGCACACCGAACAACCAAACTAGGCATGTGTCATTGATCATGACCCGAGAATATCAATATGGGTCGTCAATATTCACAACCCGTAACACGAGTCACAAATGGTCAGAGGGGGGAACAATGGTTTCGGAATATTAGTTTTCAACTAGCAAGTACAACGACCATCAATAAGAAGTAGCACGGTGTCGTTACCATGCAAAATGACCGACCAAAGTAGGCATGTGTACTGCCCTTGACCAAAGAAATCCGCTATGTGTGGTCAACATTGACAACTCATAATGCAAGTCACAAATGGTCAGAGGGGGAAACAATGGTTGGGGAACACCATTTATCAACTAGCAAGCACAAGGACCTTCAATAAGTAGTGGCACGGTGTGGCTACCATGTACAATGACCAGCCAAAGTAGGCATATGTCACTGACCCTGACCAGAGAATGTCACTATGTGTGGTCAACTTCGACAACTCATAAAAAGAGTGACAAATGGTCAGAGGGGGAAACAATGGTTTGTGAATACTAGTTATCGACTAGTAAGTACAAATACCTTCAATATGTAGTGGCAGAGTGTGGCTACCATGCACAATGACCAACCAAAGTATGCATATGTCACTGACCATGACCAAAGAATTCCACATCATGTGGTCAACGTTGACAACTCACAACAAGATTCACAGATAGTAAGAGGGTGTAACAATGGTTTGTGAACACTAGATATCGACTAGAAAGCACAAAGACATTCAATACATAGTGACACAGCGTGGCAACCATGTAGAGTGACAAACCAAAGTAGGCATATGCAATTAACCATGACCAAAAGACGTTCACAGTGTGTGGTCAACGTTGAAACCACAAAAAACGAGTCACAAATGGTGAGAGGGGGAAACACAGGGTTGGGAACACTAGTTATCATCTAGCAAGTGCAAAGACCTTCAACAAGTTGTGGCACGGTGTGGCTAGCGTGCACAGTGACCAACCAAAGGATGCATACGTCACTGACTATGACCAAAGAAGTCCACTACGTGTGGTCAACATTGACAACTCATAACACGAGTCACAAATGGTCAGAGGGAGAGACAATGGTTTGGGAACCCTATGTGTCGACTAGAAAGGACATAGAACTTCTATAAGTAGTGGCACGGCGTGGCTACTATGCACACCAAACAACCAAACTAGGCATATGTCACTGACCATGACCAAAGAATTTCAATATGGGTGGTCAACGTTCACAACCCATAGCACGAGTCACAAATGGTCAGAGGGGGAAACAATGGTTTGGGAATATTAGCTATCAACTAGAAAGCACAAAGACCTTCAACACGTAGTGACACGGTGTGGCAACGATGTAAAGTGACATCCCAAAGTAGGCATATGCCACTAATGATGACCAAAAGAATTTCACAGTGTGTGGTCAACGTTGAAAACTCATAACACGAGTCACAAACGGTCAGTGGGGGAAACAATGGGTTGGGAACACTAGTTATCAACTAGCAAGTACAAAGACCTTCAACAAGTAGTGGCACGGTCTGACTAGCGTGCAGAGTGACCAACCAAAGGATGCATACGTAATTGACTACAACCAAAGAAGTCCACTATGTGTGGTCAACATTGACAACTCATAACATGAGTCACAAATGGTCAGAGGGAGAGACAATGGTTTGGGAATCCTATGTATCGACTAGAAAGGACAAAGACCTTTAGTATGTGGTGGCACGGTGTGGCTACTATGCACACCGAACAACCAAACTAGGCATATGTCACTGGGTATGACCAAAGAATTTCAACATGGATGGTCAACATTCACAACCCATAACACGAGTCACAAATGGTCAGAGGGGGAAACAATGGTTTTGGAATATTAGTATTCAACTAGCAAGTACAACGACCTTCAATAAGTAGTAGCACGGTGTGGCTACCATGCACAATGACCGGCCAAAGTAGGCATATGTACTGCCTTTGACCAAAGAAATCTGATGTGTGTGGTCAACGTTGACAACTCATCATACAAGTCACAAATAGTCAGAGGGGGAAACGATAGTTTGGGAACACCAGGTATCAACTAGCAAGAACAAGGACCTTCAATAAGTAGTGGCACGGTGTGGCTACCATGTACAGTGACCAACCAAAATAGGCATATGTCACTGACCATGATTCAAGAATGTCACTACGTGTGGTCAACTTTGACAACTCATAACAAGAGTCACAAATTGTCAGAGGGGGAAACAATGGGTTGTGAATACTAGTTATCGACTAGCAAGTACAAAGACCTTCAATATGTAGTGGCAAAGCGTGGCTACCATGCACAGTGACCAACCAAAGTATGCATATGTCACTGACCATGACCAAATAATTTCACTTCATGTGGTCAACGTTGACAAATCACAACAAGAGTCACAGGTAGTCAGAGGGGGTAGCAACGGTTTGGGAACAGTGGATACCAACTAGAAAGCACAAAGACCTTTGGTACGTAGTGACACGGCGTGGAAACCATGTACAGTGACAAACCAAAGTAGGCATATGCCACTAACCATGACCAAAAGAATTTCACAGCGTGTGGTCAGCGTTGAAAACTCATAACACGAGTCACAAATGGTCAGAGGGGGGAAAATGGGTTGGGAACACTAGTTATCAAATAGCAAGTACAAAGACCTTCAACAAGTAGTGGCACGGTGTGGCTAGCATGCACAATGACCAACCAAAGGATGCATACGTCACTGTCTATGACCAAAGAATTCCACTATGTGTGGTCAACATTGACAACTCATAACACATGTCACAACTGGCCAGAGGGACAGACAATGGTTTGGGAACCCTATGTATCGACTATAAATGACAAAGAACTTCAATAAGTAGTGGTACGGTGTGGCTACTATGCACACCAAACAACTAAACTAGGCATATGTCACTGACCATGACCAAAGAATTTCAATATGGGTGGTCAACGTTCACAACCCATAACATGAGTCACAAATGGTCAGAGGGGGAAACAATGGTTTCGGAATGTTTGTTTTCAACTAGCAAGTACAACAACCTTCAATAAGTAGTGGCACGGTGTGGCTACCATGTACAATGACCAACCAAAGTAGGCATATGTCACTGAACATGACCAAATAAATTCACTATGTGTGGTCAACGATGACAACTCATAACACGAGTCACAAATGGTCAGAGGAGGAAACAATGGTTTGTGAATACTAGTTATCGACTAGCAAGTACAAAGACCTTCAATATTTAGTGGCACTGTGGCTACCATGCACAGTGACCAACCAAATTATGCAGATGTCACTGACCATGACCAAGGAATTTCACTTCATGTGGTCAACGTTGACAACTCACAACAAGAGTCACAGATAGTCAGAGGGGGTAACAATGGTTTGGGAACACTAGATAAGGACTAGAAAGCACAAAGACCTTCAATACGGTGTGACACGACGTAGCAACCACGTACAATGACAAACCAAAGTAGGCATATGCCACTAACCATGACCGAAAGTATTTCACAGTGTGTGGTCAGTGTTGAAAACTCATAACACGAGTCACAAATGGTCAGAGGGGGAAACAATGGGTTGGGAACACTAGTTATCAACTAGCAAGTACAAAGACCTTCAACAAGTATTGGCACGGTGTGGCTAGCTTTCACAGTGACCAACCAAAGGATGCATACGCCACTCTCTGTGACCAAAGAAGTCAACTATGTGTGGTCAACATTGACAACTCATAACACGAGTCACAAATGGTCAGAAGGAGAGACAATGGTTTGGGAATCCTATGTATCGACTAGAAAGGACAAAGAACTTCAGTAAGTAGCGGCATGGTGTGGCTAGTATGCACACCGAACAACCGAACGAGGCATGTGTCACTGACCATGACCAAAGAATTTCGATATGGGTGGTCAACGTTCACAACCCATAACACGAGTCACAAATGGTCAGAGGGGTAAAAAATGGTTTTGGAATATTAGTTTATAACTATCGAGTACAACAACCTTCAATAAGTAGCAGCACGGTGTGGCTACAATGCACAATGACCAGCCAACGTAGGCATATGTACTGCCTTTGACCAAAGAAATCCGCTGTGTGTGGTCAGCATTGACAACTCATAATGCAGTCTTTGTACTTGCCAGTTGATAACTAGTGTTCCCAACCCATTGTTTCTTCCTCTGACCATTTGTGACTCGTGTTATGAGTTTTCAACGTTGACCACACACTGTGAAATTGTTTTAGTCATGATTAGTGGCATATGCCTACTTTGGTTTGTTATTGTATATGGTTGCCACGCTGTGCCACTACGTATTGAAGGTCTTTGTGCTTTCTAGTTCACAGATAGTGTTCCCAAAGCATTGTTACCCCGTCTGACTATCT
This sequence comes from Penium margaritaceum, assembly GCA_023375785.1. NCBI lineage: Eukaryota > Viridiplantae > Streptophyta > Zygnematophyceae > Desmidiales > Peniaceae > Penium > Penium margaritaceum. The sequence goes on from SZWC01003021.1 coordinate 137,618, forward strand.
TTGACTCTTGTCGTGAGTTGTCAACGTTGACCACATAAAGTGATATTTGTTGGTCCTGGTCAGTGACATATGCATACTTTGGTTGGTCACTGTGCATGGTAGCCACACTCTGCCACTACATACTGAAGGTCTTTGTACTTGCTAGTCGATAACTAGTATTCACAAACCATTGTTTCCCCTTCTGACCATTTGTGACTCGTGTTATGAGTTGTCAAAGTTGACCACACTAAGTGACATTCTTTGGTCATGGTCAGTGACATATGCCTACTTTGGTTGGTCATTGTACATGGTAGCCACACCGTGCCACTACTTATTGAAGGTCCATGTGCTTGCTAGTTGATACTTGGTGTTCCCAAACCATTGTTTCCCCCCTCTGAACATTTGTGACTCGCATTATGAGGTGTCAACGATGACCACACACAGCGGATTTCTTTGGTCAAAGGCAGTACATATGCCTACTTTGGTTGGTCATTGTGCATGGTAGCTACACTGTGCTACTACGTATTGAAGGTCGTTGTACGTGCATGAAAAAAACAAATATTCCGAAACCATTGTTTCTCCCTCTGACCATTTGTGACTCGTGTTATGGGTTCTGAAAGTTGACCACCCAGATTGAAATTCTTTGGTCATGGTGAGTGACATATGCCTAGTTTGGTTGTTTGGTGTGCATAGTAGCCACACCGTACCACTGCTTATTGAAGTTCTTTGTCCTTTCTAGTCGATACATAGGGTTCTCAAACCATTGTCTCTCCCTCTGACCATTTGTGACTCGTGTTATGAGTTGTCAATGTTGACCACACATAGTGCACTTCTTTGGTCATAGTCAGTGACGTATGCATCCTTTAGTTGGCCACTGTGCACGCTAGCCACACCGTGCCACTACTTGTTGAAGATATTTGTACTAACTAGTAGATAACTAGTGTTCCCAACCCATTTTTTCTTCCTTTGACCATTTATGACTCGTGTTATGAGTTTTCAACGTTACCCACACATAATGACATTCTTTGGTCATGGCCAGTGACATATGCCTACTTTTTTTGGTCATTGTACATTGTTTCCACACCGTGCCACTACTTATTGAAGGTCCTTGTGCTTTCTAGTTGATACTCGGTGTTCCCAAACCATCGTTTCCCCCTCTCACCATTTGTGACTCGCATTATGAGTTTTCAACTTTGACCACACACAGCGGATATCCTTGGTCAAAGGCAGTACATATGCCTACTTTGGCCGGTCATTGTGCATGGTCGCCACACCATGCTACTACTTATTGAAGGTTGTTGGACTTGCTAGTTTAAAACTAATATTCCAAAAACCATTGTTTCTCCCTCTGACCATTTGTGACTCGTGTTATGGGTTGTGAATGTTGACCACCCATATTGAAATTTTTTGGTCATGATCAGTGACATATGCCTTGTTTCGTTGTTCTTTGTGCAGAGTAGCCACACCGTGCCACTACTTATTGAAAGTCCTTGTCCTTTCTAGTCGATACATAGGACTCCCAAACCATTGTCTCTCCCTCTGACCATTTGTGACTCGTGTTATGAGTTGTCAATGTTGACCAAACATAATGGACTTCTTTGGTCATATTCAGTGATGTATGCATCCTTTTGTTGGTCACTGTGCGAGCTAGCCACACCGTGCCACTACTTGTTGAATGCCTTTGTACTTGCCAGTTGATACCTAGTGTTCCCAACCCATTGTTTCTCCCTCTGACCATTTGTGACTCATGTTATGAGTTTTCAACGTTGACCACACACTGAGAAATTGTTTTGGTCATGATTAGTGGCATATGCCTACTTTGGTTTCTCACTATACATGGTTGCCACACTGTGTCAGTATGTATTGAAGGTCTTTGTGCTTTCTAGTTGATAGCTAATGTTCCCAAACCATTGTTACCCCGTCTGACTATCTGTGACTCTTGTCGTGAGTTGTCATTATTGACCACATGAAGTGATATTCGTTGGTCCTGGTCAGTGACATATGCATACCTTGGTTGGTCACTGTGGATGGTAGCCACACTGTGCCACTACATATTGAAGGTCTTTGTACTTGCTAGTCGATAACTAGTATTCACAAACCATTGTTTCCCCCTCTGACCATCTGTGACTCGTGTTATGAGTTGTCAAAGTTGACCACACATAGTGACATTCTTTGGTCATGGTCAGTGACATATGCTTACTTTGGTTGGTCATTGTACATGGTAGCCACACCGTGCCACTACTTATTGAAGGTTCGTATGCTTGCTAGTTGATACCTGGTGTTCCCAAACCATTGTTTCCCTCTCTGAACATTTGTGACTCGCATTCTGAGGTGTCAACGTTGACCACACACAGCGGATTTCTTTGGTCAAAGGCAGTACATATGCCTACTTTTGTCGGTCATTGTGCATGGTAACTACACCGTGGTACTATTTATTAAAGGTCGTTGTACGTGCTAGTTAAAAACTAATATTCCAAAACCATTGTTTCTCCCTCTGACCATTTGTGACTCGTGTTATGGGTTCTGAACGTTGACCACCCAGATTGAAATTCTTTGGTAATGGTGAGTGACATATGCCTAGTTTGGTTGTTTGGTGTGCATAGTAGCCACACCGTACCACTACTTATTGAAGTTCTTTGTCTTCTTTAGTCAATACATAGGGTTCCCAAACCATTGTCTCTTCCTCTACCCATTTGTGACTCGTGTTATGAGTTGTCAATGTTGACCACACATAGTGCACTTCTTTGGGCATAGTCAGTGACATATGCATCCTTTGGTTGGCCGCTGTGCACGCTAGCCACACCGTGCCACTACTTGTTGAAGATCTCTGTACTAACTAGTACATAACTAGTGTTCCCAATCCATTGTTTCTGCCTCTAACCATTTGTGACTCATGTTATGAGGTTTCAACGTTGCCCACATACTGTTAAATTCTTTAGGTCATGGTTAGTGGCATATGCCTACTTTGGGTTGTCACTATACATGGTTGCCACGCCGTGTCACTACGTATTGAAGGTCTTTGTACTTTCTAGTTGATAGCTAATGTTCCCAAACCATTGTTACCCCCCTTGACTATGTGTGACTCTTGTTGTGGGTTGTCAACGTTGACCACATGAAGTGAAATTCTTTGGTCATGGTCAGTTACATATGCTTCCTCTGGTTGGTCACTGTGATACCCCCGATTTTGCCGCGACCTTTGTTCTCTCTGCGGTGGCCTGATTCCGCGCTATCTGCGGATTGGGTACTTCTACCCCTGCTACTGCTCAGGCCAGGTGTGCAGCGGACCAAGGATGCTAACCGATTCTGCCAATCAACCGTTCTGCGGACCACAGGTCTGGACTTCTGCGCCACAACCTGACCGATGAATGATGCTCCGCGGTCCACCTCTCGCCACACGTGAGCCGGCCACCTCGTGGCTTCCAGCTATCCTCCGCGGAACCTCATTCCGCGGCCGTGAGCAAGCAGGGGCCCCGCCAGCAGCCCACTTCACTCGGACTTTTGGTTCTTCACACACTTTGTCCCAGAGACCGCAAACACGCCATCGGTGGCAATGGAAGGCAAAGGGGGCAGAGGGCGGAGAACACAGATGGAAGCGAGTGTATGTCTTTGATAAACTGGACACAGTGAATGAAAGCGGAGTGTTGCTCAAGGAAGCAAGCAAGACTGAGCCAACATTGTGCTATTACCATCTAGGCCTTATCTAATTGGGACTCCGCACGGTGTGTCTACACGCCTTCGGTCTCATCCCTCTCATGGCATTCTATTTCCTCCTACTTGGACTCCACGCGGTGCGGCTACCGCGGGTCTTGTCCTCTCATGCACACAGCACATCGTCTAGTGTTCATCTTCTTCATCCGCGGCTCGTGCACGCGGTCTTCGTATTCTTCGTTGAATCTTCGTCTTCCACGGTGCGTCTCCAGGAGTTCCTCCGTGATTGATGCGCCAGGTCTCATGCTGATTGGCTGTTGCTCCCCTGATCACTCCGTTTCCCCGCTGACCTGCCTGCCCATGTCTCAGTGACTGCATACCTCACACTTTGGCACTAGAGCTTCACACTTTGGCACTCAAGCGTCACACTTTGGTACTAGAGCATCACACTTTGGCACTAGAGTGTCACACTTTGGCACTAGAGCATCACACTTTGGCACTAGAGCTCCACACTTTGGCACTATAGAGTCACACTTTGGCACTAGAGTGTCACACTTTGGCACTAGATCATCACACTTTGGCACTAGAGCTCCAAACGTTGGCATTAGAGCATCACAACTTGGCACTAGAGCGTCATGCTTTGGCACTAGAGCGTCACACGTTTGGCACTAGAACATCACACTTTGGCACTAGACCTTCCTACTTTGGCACTAAGACGTCACATTTTGGCACTAGACCATCACACTTTGGCACTAAAGCGTCACACTTTGGCACTAGAGCTTCATACTTTGGTACTAGAGCGTCACACTTTGGCACTAGAGTGTCCCAGTTTGGCACTATATCATCACACTTTGGCACTAGAGCGTCACACTTCGGCACTTGAGCGTCACACTTTGGCACTAGAGCTTCACACTTTGGCACTAGAGTGTCATACTTTGGCACTAGAGCTTCACACTTTGGCACCAGAGCGTTACACTTTGGCACTAGAGCGTCACACTTTTGCATTGGAGAACCACAGTTTGGCACTAAAGCGTCACACTTTGGCACTAAAGCGTCACCCTTTGGCACAAGAGCGTCATACTTTGGGACTAGAGCTTCACACTATGGCACTGGAGCATCGCAATTCGGTACGAAAGTTCACACTTTGGTACTAGAGCTTCACACTTTGGCACTAGAGCGTCACACTTTGGCACGAGAGCTTCACACTTTGGCACTAGAGCGTCACACTTTGGCACTAGAGCGTCACACATTGGCACTAGAGCATCACACTTTGGCATTAGAGCTTCACACTTCCACACTAGAGCGTCACACTTTGGCACTGGAGTGTCACACATTGGCACTAGAGCGTCACACTGTGGCACTAGAGCTTCACACTTTGGCACTAGAGTGTCACACTTTGGCACTAGAGCTCTGCATCTTGGCACTAGAGTGTCACACTTTGGCACTAGAGCATCCTACTTTGACGCTAGAGCGTCACACTTTGGCACTAGAGCATCACACTTTGGCACTGGAGCTTCACACTTTAGCACTAGAGCGTCACACTTTGGTACTATAGCGTCACAATTTAGCACAATATCGTCACACTTTTTGCACTAGAGCTTCACACTTCCACACTAGAGTTTCACACTTTGGCACTAGAGCATCACACTTTGGCACTAGAGCGGTACACTTTGGCACTAGAGCTTCGCACTTTGGCACTAAAGCGTTACACTTTGGCACTAGAGCATCCCACTTTGGCACTAGAGCGTCCCACTTTGGCACTGGAGCGTCACACTTTCGCACTATAGCATCACACTTTGGCACTAGGCCTTCACACCTTGGCACTAGAGCGTCACACTGTGGCACTAGACCTTCACACTTTGCCACTAGGGTGTCACACTTTGGTACAAGAGCTTCACACATTGGCACTATAGCGTCACAGTTTGGCACTAGATGGTCACACTTTGGCACTAGAGCATCACACTATGGCACTATAGCGTCACGCTTGGGCACTAGAGCTTCGAACTTTGGCACTATAGCGTTACACTTTGGCACTAGAGAATCACAATTTGGCACTAGAGCGTCACACTTTGGCACTAGGGCGTCACACTTTGGTTCTAGAGCGTCACACTTTGGGACTGGAGCGTCACACTTTAGCACTTGAGATTCACACTTTGGCGCAAGAGCATCACACTTTGGCACTAGAGTGTAACCCTTCGGCACTAGAGCATCACACGTTGGCACTAGAGCTTCGAACTTTGGGACTAGAGCGTCCGGCTTTGGCACTACAATATCACACTTTGGCACTAGAGCCTCGCACTTTGGCACTAGAGCATCACACTTTGTCACTAGAGCGTCACACTTTGGTACTATAGCGTCACACTTTGGCACTAGAGTGTCGCACTTTGGTACTAGAGATACACACTTTGGCAGTAGAGCGTCGCACGTTGCCACTAGAGTGTCACACTTTGGCACTAGAGCTTCAACCTTTGGCACTACACTGCACAGTTTGGCACTAGAGCGTCACACGTTGGCACTAGAGCATCACACTTTGACACTAGAACTCCACACTTTGGCACTAGAGCGTCACACTTTGGCACTACAGCGTCACACTTTGGCACCAGAGCATCACACTTTGGCACTAGAGCTCCAAACGTGGGTATTAGAGCGTCACACTTTGGCACTATAGCATCACACTTTGGCACTAGAGCGTCACACGTTTGGCACTTGAGCATCACACTTTGGCACTAGACCTTCATACTTTGGCACTATAACGTCACACTTTGGCACTAAATCGTCACAGTTTGGCACTAGAGCATCACACTTTCGCCCTAGAGCTTCATACTTTGGTACTAGAGCATCAAACTTTGGCACTAGAGCGTCCCATCTTGGCACTAGAGCGTCATACTTTGGCACTAGAGCGTCACAGTTTGGTACTTGAGCGTCACACTTTGGCACTAGAGCTTCACACTTTGGTACTAGAGCGTCATACTTTGGCACTAGAGCTTCACACTTTGGCACCAGAGCGTTATACTTTGGCACCAGAGCTTCACACTTTGGCACTAGAGCGTCACAATTTGGAACTTGAGCATCACACTTTGGCAATAGAGCGTCACACAATTGTACTAGAACATCTCACTTTGGCGCTAGAGTTTCAAACGTAGGCACTAGAACGTCACACTTTGGCACTAGAGCGTCACACTTTGGCACGAGAGCTTCACACTTTGGCACTAGAGCTTCACACTTTGGCACTAGAGGGTCACACTTTGGCATTGGAGAATCACACTTTGGCACTAAAGCGTCACACTTTGGCACTAGAGCGTCACCCTTTGGCACAAGAGCATCACACCTTGGGACTAGAGCTTCACACTATGGCACTGGAGCATCACAATTTGGTACGAGAGCTTCACACTTTGGTACTAGAGCTTCACACTTTGGCACTAGAGCGTCACACTTTGGCACTAGAGCTTCACACTTTGGCACTAGAGCGTCACACTTTGGCACTAGAGCGTCACACATTGGCACTATAGCATCACACTTTGGCACTAGAGCTTCACACTTCCGCACTAGAGCGTCACACTTTGGCACTGGATTGTCACACATTGGCACTGGAGCGTCACACTGTGGCACTAGAGCTTCACACTTTGGCACTAGAGTGTCACACTTTGGCACTAGAGCTCTGCATCTTGGCACTAGAGTGTCACACTTTGGCACTAGAGCATCCTAGTTTGGCACTAGAGCGTCACACTTTGGCACTAGAGCATCACACTTTGGCATTGGAGCTTCACACTTTAACACTAGAGCGTCACACTTTGGTACTATAGCGTCACACTTTAGCACAAGATCGTCACACTTGGGCACTAGAGCTTCACACTTCCACACTAGAGCTTCACACTTTGGCACTAGAGCATCACACTTTGGCACTAGAGCGGTACACTTCGGCACTAGAGCTTCGCACTTTGGCACTAGAGCGTTACACTTTGGCACTAGACCTTCACACTTTGCCACTAGGGTCTCACACTTTGGTACCAGAGCTTCACACATTGGCACTAGAGCGTCAGAGTTTGGCACTAGAAAGTCACACTTTGGCACTAGAGCGTCACACTATGGCACTGGAGCATCACACTTGGGCACTAGAGCTTCGAACTTTGGCACTAGAGCGTCACACTTTGGCACTAGAGCATCACTATTTGGCACTAGAGCGTCACACTTTGGCACTAGAGCGTCACACTTTGACACTAGAGCGTCACACTTTGGCACTGGAGCGTCACACTTTAGCACTTGAGATTCACACTTTGGCGCAAGAGCGTCACACTTTGGCACTAGAGTGTAACCCTTTGGCACTAGAGCATCACACTTTGGCACTAGAGCTTCAAACTTTGGCACTAGAGCGTCCGACTTTGGCACTACAACATCACACTTTGGCACTAGAGCCTCGCACTTTGGCACTAGAGCATCATACTTTGGCACTAGAGTGTCACACTTTTGTACTATAGCGTCACACTTTGGCACTAGAGCGTCCGACTTTGGCACTACAACATCACACTTTGGCACTAGAGCCTCGCACTTTGGCACTAGAGCATCATACTTTGGCACTAGAGTGTCACACTTTTGTACTATAGCGTCATACTTTGGCACTAGAGCGTCGCACTTTGGCACTAGAGCATCACACTTTGGCACTAGAGCGTCGCACTTTGGCACTAGCGCTTCACACTTTGGCACTAGAGCGTGACAATGTGGCACTAGACCTTCACACTTTGGCACTAGAGCGTCACACTTGGGAACTAGAGCGTCACACTTTGGCACTAGAGCGTCACACGTTTGCACTAGAGCATCACACTCTGGCACTAGAGCATCACACATTGGCACTAGAGCTTCACACTCTGGCACTCGAGCGGCACACTTTGGCACAAGAGCATCAGATTTTGGCACTTGAGCATCACACTTTGGCACTAGAGCTTCACACCTTGGCACTAGAGCGTCACACTTTGGCACTACAGTTCCACGCTTTGGCATTAAAGCGTCAGACGTTGACACTAGAGCGTCACACATAGGCACTAGAGCGTCACACTTTGGCACTAGAGCTTCACACTTTGGCACTAGAGCGTCACTCCTTGGAACTAGAGCGTCACACTTTGGCACTATAGTGTCACACTTTGGCACTAGAGCGTCACACTTTGGCACTAGCGCGTCACACTTTGGTACTAGAGCGCCATACTTTGGCACTAGCGCATCACACTTTGGCACTAGAGATTCACACTTTGGCAGTACAGCGTCACACGTTGGCACTGGAGTGTCACACTTTGGCACTAGATTGCACACTTTGGCACTAGAGCTTCAACCTTTGGCACTAGAGCGTCACACTTTGGCACTAGAGCGTCACACCTTGGCACTAGAGCGTCACACATTAGCACTAGAGCATCACACTTTAGCACTAGAGCTTGACACTTCCGCACTAGAGCGTCACACTTTTGCACTTGAGTGTCACACATTGGCACTAGAGTGTCACACTGTGGCACTAGAGCTTCACACTTTGGCACTAGAGTGTCACACTTTGGCACTAGAGCTCTGCACCTTGGCACTATAGTGTCACATTTTGGCACTAGAGCATCCCACTTTGGCACTAGAGCGTCACACTTTGGCACTAGAGCATCACACTCTGGCACGAGAGCTTCACACTTTAGCACTAGAGCGTCACACTTTGGTACTATAGCGTCACACTTTAGCACAATATTGTCACACTATGGCACTAGAGCTTCACACCTCCATAGTAGAGCTTCACACTTTTGCACTAGAGCATCACACTTTGGCACTAGAGCAGTACACTTTGGCTCTAGAGCTTCGCAGTTTGGCACTAGAGCGTCACACTTTGGCACTAAAGCATCCCACTTTGGCACTAGAGCGTCCCACTTTGGCACTAGAGCGTCACACTTTGGCACTATAGACTCACACTTTGGCACTAGAGCTTCACATCTTGGCACTAGATTGTCACACAGTGGCACTAGACCTTCACACTTTGCTCCTAGGGTGTCACTCTTTGGTACTAGAACTTCACAGTTTGGCACTAGAGCGTCACCGTTTGGCACTAGAAAGTCACACTTTGGCACTAGAGTGTCAGACTATGGCACTACAGCGTCACACTTGGGCACTAGACCTTCAAACTTTGGCACTAGAGCGTCACCCTTTGGCACTAGAGCATCACAATTTGGCACTAGAGTGTCAGACCTTGGCACTAGAGCGTCACACTCTGGCACTAGACCTTAACACTTTGGCAATAGATCGTCACACTTTGGTACTAGAGCATTGCACTTTTGGCACTAGAGCGTCACACTTTGGCACTAGAGCTTCACACTTTGGTACTAGAGCGTCACACTTGCACTAGAGCGTCCCACTTTGGCACCAGAGCATCATACTTTAGCACTAGAGGGTCAAACGTTGGCACTTGAGCGTCACACTATGGCACTAGATCTTCACACTTTGGCACTAGAGCATCACACTCTGGCACTAGAGCTTTACGATTTGAAACTATAGCGTCCCACTTTGGCACTAGAGCTTCACACTTTGGTACTAGAGCATCACACTTTGAAACTAGAACGTCACACTTTGGCACTTAAGCGTCACACTTTGGCACTGGAGCGTCACACTTTGGCACTAGAGTTTCGAACTTTGGCACTATAGCGTCACACTTTGGTACTAGCGCGTGACACTTTGGCAATAGAGTTTCACACTTTGGAACTAGAGCGTCACACTTTGGCACTAGAGCGTCACACTTTGGTACTAAAGCGTCACACTTTTGCACTAGAGCGTCACACTTTGGCACTAGAGCGTCACACTTTAACACTAGAGTGTCACACTTTGCCACAAGAGCGTCACACCTTGGCAATAGAGCGTCACACTTTGGTACTAGAGCATCACACGTTGGCACTAGAGCGTCACACTATGGCACTAGACCTTCACACTTTGACACTGGAGCGTCATATTTTGGCACCAGTGCTTCAATCTTTGGCACTAGAGCGTCACACTTTGGCACAGGAGAGTCACACTTTGGCACTAGAGCGTCATGCTTTGGTACTAGAGCATCACACTTGGGCACTAGAGTTTTGAACTTTGGCACTAGAGCGTCACACTTTGGCACTAGAGCATCACAATTTGACCATCGAGTGTCACACTTTGGAACTAGAGCGTCACACTTTGGCAATAGAGCGTCACACTTTGGTACTAGAGCGTCACACTTTGGCACTAGAGTGTCACACTTTGGCACTAGAGCGTCACACTTTGGCACTATAGCTTCGAACTTTGGTACTAAAGCGTCAGACTTTGGCACTACAACTTCACACGTTGGCACTAGAGCGTCACACTTTGGCAGTAGAGCATCACACTTTGGCACTAGAGTTTCGAACTTTGGCAGTAGGGCCTCACACTTAGGCACTAGAGCGTCACACTTTGGCACTAGAGCGTCACACTTTGGCACTAGAGCGTCACACTTTGGCACTAGAGGATCACACTTTGGCACTAGAGCGTCACACTTTGGCACTGGAGCGTCACACGTTGGAACTAGCGCTTCACACTTTGGCAGTAGAGCGTCACACTGTGGCACTGGACCTTCATACTTTGGCACTAGAGCGTCACATTTTGGCACTAGTGCTTCACACTTTGGCACTAGAGCGTCACACTTTGGCACTAGAGCATCACACTTTGGCACTAGAGTGTCACACTTTGGAACTAGAGCGTCACACTTTGTCACCATAGCGTCACACTTTGGCACTAGAGCGTCACACTTTGGCACTAGAGTTTCGAACTTCGGCAGAAGAGCATCACACTTTGGCACTAGAGCGTCACACTTTGGCACTAGAGCGTCACACGTTGGCACTAGCGCTTCACACTTTGGCACTAGAGCGTCACACTGTGGCACTAGACCTTCATACTTTGGCACTAGAGCGTCACCTTTTGGCACCAGTGCTTCACACATTGGCACTAGAGCGTTACACTTTGGCATAGGAGAGTCACACTTTGGTACTAGAGCGTCACACTTTGGCACTAGAGCGTCACACTTGGGCACTAGAGTTTTGAGCTTTGGCACTAGAGCGTCACACTTTGGCACTAGAGCATCACACTTTGGCACTAGAGCATCACACTTTGGCACTAGAGTGTCACACTTTGGAAATAGAGCATCACACTTTGGCACCATAGCATCACACTTTGGTACTAGAGCATCACACTTTGGCACTAGAGTCTCAAACGATGGCACTAGAGCGTCACTCTTTGGCACTAGAGCGTCACAATTTGGCAATATAGAGTGTCACATTTTTTAACTATAGTGTCACACGTTGGCACTAGCGCGTCACACATTGGTACTAGAGCGTCACACTTCGGCACTAGAGATTCACAATTTGGTACTAGAGCATCACACTTTGGCAATAGAGTGTCACACTTTGGCAATAGAGCGTCACACTTTGGCACTAGAGCTTCAAACTTTGGCACTAGAGCGTTAGACTTTGGCACTACAGCGTCACACATTAGAGCGTCACACTTTGGCACTAGAGCGTCACACTTTGGTACTAGAGCATCACAATCTGGCACTAGAGCGTCACACTTTGGCACTAGAGATTCACACTTTGGCACTAGAGCTTCACGCTTTGTCACTAGAGCGTCACACCTTGGCACGGGAGTGTCACAATTTGGCACTAGAGCGTCACACTTTGGCACTAGATCATCACACTTGGGCACTAGAGTTTTAAAATTTGGCACTATAGCGTCACACTTTGACACTAGAGCGTCACACTTTGCCACTGGAGCGTCACACTTTGGCACTAGAGTGTCACACTTTGGCACTAGAGCATCACACTTTGGCACCAGGGCTCCACATTTTGGCACTAGAGTGTCACACTTTGGCTTTAGAGCGTCACATATTGGGACTACAGCGTCACACGTTGGCATTAGAGCGTCACACATTGGCACTAGAGCTCCAAATGTTGGCATTAGAGAATCACACTTTGGCACTAGAGCGTCGCACTTTGGCACTAGAGCGTCACACATTTGGCACTAGAGCATCACACTTTTGCACTAGACCTTCACACCTTGGCACTAGAACGTCACACTTTGGCACTAGAGCGTCACACTTTGGCACTTGAGCGTCACACTTTGGCACTAGAGCTTCACACTTTGGCACTAGAGCTTCGTACTTTGACACTAGAGCTTCACACTTTGGCACCAGAGCGTTACACTTTGGCACTGGAGCTTCATACTTTGGCAACAGAGTGTCGCACTTTTGAACTAGAGAGTCACATTTTGGGACTAGAGCGTCACACTTTGGTACTAGAGCGTCGCACTTTGGTACTAGAGCATCACACTTTGGCACTAGAGATTCACACTTTGGCACTAGAGCGTCACACGTTGGCACTAGAGTGTAAATCTTTGGCACTAGAGCGTCACACTTTGGCACTAGAGCTTCGAACGTTGGCACTAGAGCTTCACGCTTTGTCACTAGAGCGTCACACATGGGCACGGGAGAGGACAATTTGGCACTAGAGCGTCACACTTTGGCACTAGAGCGTCACACTTGGGCACTAGAGTTATGAACTTTGGCCCTATAGCGTCACACTTTGGCACTAGAGTGTCACACTTTGCCACTAGAGCGTCTCACGTTGGCACTAGAGCGTCACACTTTGGCACTAGAGCATCACACTTTGGCACTAGGGCTCCACACTTTGGCACTAGAGTATCACACTTTGGCACTAGAGCGTCACATTTTGGTACTGCCGCATCACACTTTGTCATTAGAGCGTCACACTTTGGCACTAGAGCTCCAAACGTTGGCATTAGAGCGTCACACTTTGGCACTGGAGCGTCACACTTTGGCACTAGAGCGTCACACTTTCGCACTAGAGCTTCACCCTTTGGCACTAGAGCGTCATACTTTGACACTAGAGCTTCACACTTTGGCACCAGAGCGTTACACTTTGGCACTAGAGCTTCACACTTTGGCAATAGAGTGTCACACTTTGGAACTAGAGCGTCACACTTTGGCACTAGAGCGTCAGACTTTGGCACTATAGCGTCACTCTTTGGCACTAGAGCGTCACACTTTGGCACAAGAGCATCACACTTTGGCACTATAGCTCCACACTTTGGCACTAGAGCATCACACGTTGGCATTAGAGCGTCACACTCTGGCACTAGAGCGTCACACTTTGGCACTAGAGCTCCAAACATTCGCATTAGAGCATCACAATTTGGCACTAAAATGTCACACTTTTGCACTAGAGCGTCACACTTTGGCACTAGAGCGTCACACTTTGGCACTAGATCGTCAAACTTTGGCACTATTTGGTCACCCTTTGACACAAGAGCGTCACACTTTGAGACTGGAGCGTCACACTTTGGCACTAGAGCGTCACACTTTGGCACTAGAGCGTCACACTTTGGCACTAGAGCATCACACTTTGGCACTAGAGTGTCACACTTTGGCACTAGAGCTTCACACTTTGGCAGTGGAGCGTCACACTGTGGCACTAGACCTTCACACTTTGATACTAGAGCGTCACACTTTGGCACTAGAGCGTCACACTTTGGCACTAGAGCGTCACACTTTGGCACTAGAGCATCACACTTTGGCACTAGAGTGTCACACTTTGGCACTAGAGCTTCACACTTTGGCAGTGGAGCGTCACACTGTGGCACTAGACCTTCACACTTTGATACTAGAGTGTCACACTTTGGCACTAGAGCGTCACACTTTGGCACCAGAGCCTCACACTTTGGCACTAGAGCTTTGAACTTTGGCACTAGAGCGTCACATTTTGGCACTAGAGCATCACACTTTGGCAATAGAGTGTCACACTTTGGAATTAGAGCGTCACACTTTGGCACTAGAGCGTCACACGCAGGTACTAGAGAGTCACACTTTGGCACTAGAGCATCACACTTTGGCACTAGAGACTCACACTTTGGCACTAGAGCGTCACACTTTAGGACTAGATTGTCACACTTTGGCACTAGAGCGTCACACTTTGGCACTAGAGCTTCAAACTCTGGCAATAGAGCATCAGACTTTGGCACTACAGCGTCACACTTTGGCACTAGAGCGTCACACTTTGGCACTAGAGCATCACACTTTGGCACTAGAGCTCCACACTTTGGCACTAGAGCGTCACACATTGGCACTACAGTGTCACACTTTGGCACTAGAGCATCACACTTTGGCACTAGAGCTCCAAACGTTGGCATTAGAGCATCACAATTTGGCACTAGAGCGTCACACTTTGGCACTAGAGCGTCACACGTTTCATTTAGGACCAATCACCCCAAATCCATGAACCCTTAAAACAGTGCATACTACATAGTACCATACACGTGAAACTTCCAAGTAACTTTCCACAACAAAACCATTTCACACTAGTACCTTCCAAGACACTTCCTAGATACAAAAGCTCACATATTTTATACGCCTTTTCTGATCAATCAACCATCTACTTCCGTCCTCATGTTTGAATGATTTTTCCATAGAAGAGAACAATGTAAAATCACCAAATGGTGTACCATCACTCTCTCCCATACGTTAGAACTTTCTATGTTATTTCACCCCCTCGTAGTCACTCAAAACAAAGTACACTAGTACCCATTTCTCTATACAATCCTCTCATCAGGCCCTACTCCTTCGCATAAACACTCTCTTCATACACTTTCCACCACAAACCCACCCCCTTTTCCCGCCTACCCACCACCAACTACATCACTGGACATAATGTACACTAATGCATGGTGTTGAATACATCCCACTCATCCATTCACGTACCTCCATATGCACTCCCCACATCCATTTCCCACCTTCCCCCCTCCGTTCCTACCCCCCCCCCCCCCCCCCCCGGGGGGGGGGGGGGGGAGGAGGGGGGATTGGGTGAAAAGTGTATAAGGGGAGGGCAGATGAGAGTGTACAAAACTATGTATGGAATGGGAGTAAAAATGTACACTAGTGTATGGATAATAAATGAGTCCACCACCATCTACATCACTGAACATAATATACACTAGTGCATGGTATTGACTGCATCCCACTCATCTAGCCACGCACCTCCACATGCACTCCCCACATACACTTCCCCCCTCCCCCCCCCCTCGGGAAGGGGGGGGAGGGGGGGAGGAGGGAGGATTGGGTGAAAAGTGTATGAGGGGAGAGCATGTGAGAGTGTACAAAACTATGTATGGAATGGGAGTAAAAATGTACACTAGTGTATGGATAATAAATGAGTCCACCACCATCTACATCACTGAACATAATATACACTAGTGCATGGTATTGACTGCATCCCACTCATCTAGCCACGCACCTCCACATGCACTCCCCACATACACTTCCCCCCTCCCCCCCCCCTCGGGAAGGGGGGGGAGGGGGGGAGGAGGGAGGATTGGGTGAAAAGTGTATGAGGGGAGAGCATGTGAGAGTGTACAAAACTATGTATGGAATGGGAGTAAAAATGTACACTAGTGTATGGATAATAAATGAGTCCACCACCATCTACATCACTGAACATAATATACACTAGTGCATGGTATTGACTGCATCCCACTCATCTAGCCACGCACCTCCACATGCACTCCCCACATACACTTCCCCCCTCCCCCCCCCCCCGGGGAGGGGGGGGAGAGAGGAGGGGGGGTTGGGTGAAAAGTGCACGAGGGGAGTGCATGTGAAAGCGTACAAAACTATGTATGTAATGGGAGTAAAAACGTAAACTAGTGTATGGATGGTGAATGAGCCTACCACCAGTTACATCACCGAACATCGTCTACACTAGTGCACAATATTGACTACATCCCACTCATCCACCCACGCACCTCCACATGCACTCTCCACGTATAATGCCCACCCCCCTCCCTGCGGGGGGAGGGCGGGAGGGGGGGTTGGGTGAAAAGTGCAGGAGGGGAGTGCATGCGAGACTACACAAAATTATGTATGGAATGGGATTAAAAATGTACACTATTGTATGGATGATGAATGAGCCTACCACCAGTTGCGTCACTCAACATCGTGTACACTAGTGCACAATATTGAGTACATCGCACTCATCCTGTCAGGCATCTCCACTTGCACTCCCCACATACACTGCCCACCCTCCCTTCCCCCCCCCCCTTCCAGGGGATGGGAGGTGGGTGAAACGTGTACGAGGGGAGTGCATGTGACGGTGCACAAAACCATGTATGGAATAAGTATAGAAATGTACTTTAGTGTATGGATGGTGAATGAGCCCACCACCATCTATATAACTGAACATCATGTACACTAGTGCACGGTATTGACTACACCTTACTCATATAGCCACACACCTCGACATGCCCTCCCCACCTACAATTTCCTCCCTTCTCCCTCCCCTCCTCCCCCTGAGGGGCGGGGGGTTTGGTGAAGAGTGTATGAGGGGAGTGCATCAGCAATATCAACGGCTCTAGTTGTCGTACACTAGTGCATCATTCCATCCATGGTACACTCACAAATTCCTACACTTCCCCGTGCACTCCCCACATACACTTTGTCCCTGGGCCCCCCTCACCCTCCCCCCACCCCCACATGATACTAGCCAAACCCAAAGTATGTCGTACACTTGTGCACCATTCCACCCGAATTACACTCACAAATTCTTTCACATCTCCATGCACTCTCCACATACACTTTGTCCCTACCCCCCCCCCCCCCCCCCCCCCCCCCCC
>SZWC01003021.1:155273-172587 GCA_023375785.1 Penium margaritaceum
TACACTTGTGCACCATTCCACCCGCACTACACTCACAAATCCGTACACATCCCCATGCACTCCCCACATACACCTTGTCCCTACCCCTCCCCCCACCTCCACATAATACGAGCCAAACCCAATGTATGTCATACACTAGTGAGCCATTCCACCCGTACTACACTCACAAATTCCTACACTTCCCCATGCACTCCCCATATGCACTTTGTCCCTACCCCCCCTCCCCACCCTCAGGTAATACTAGTCCAACCCGAATTATGTCATACACTTGTGCACCATTCCACATGCACTACACTCACAAGTTCCTACACTTCCTCATGCACTCCCCAAATGCACTTTGTCCCTAAGCCCCCCCTCCCACCCCCAGGTAGTACTAGCCTAACCCAAAGAATGTCGTACACTTGTGCACCATTCCACCCGCACTACACTCACAAGTTCCTACACTTCCTCATGCACTCCCCAAATGCACTTTGTCCCTAAGCCCCCCCTCCCACCCCCAGGTAGTACTAGCCTAACCCAAAGAATGTCGTACACTTGTGCACCATTCCACCCGCACTACACTCACAAATTCCTACACTTGCTCATGCACTCCCCACATACACTTTTCCCCTAAGCCGCCCGCCCCACCCCCACATAATACTAGCCAAACCCAAAGTATGTCTTACACATGTGCAGCATTCCACCCGCACTACACTCACAAACTCCTACACTTCCTCATGCACTCCCACATACACTTTGTCCCTAAGCCCCCCACCCTTACTCAATACGTAGTCCACCCAGCCACCTCTAGCCCATGCGCCAGAACATGCCTAACTGGTGTTCAATTTCCTAGAACCTTCCTTATAGACCATTTCCCTTCAGACACACTTCATTGAGTGTATGAAAGTCCTTCGATTAACTCTATCTTACATGTTTGGCACTTTAGCATCACACTTTGGCACTAGACCTTCACACTTTGAAACTAGAACGTCACACTTTGGCACTAGATCATCACACATTGGCACTAGAGCGTCACACTTTGGCACTAGAGCTTCATACCTTGGTACTAGAGCGTCACACTTCGGCACTAGAGCAATCCAGTTGGAACTAGAGCGTCACACTTTGGCACTAGAGCATCACACATTGGTACTTGAGCGTCACACTGTGGCACTAGAGCTTCACACTTTGGCACTAGAGCGTCATACTCTGGCACTAGAGCTTCACACTTTGGCACCAGAGCGTTACACTTTGGCACTAGAGCTTCACACATTGGCACTAGAGCGTCACACTTGAGAACTAGAGCGTCACACTTTGGCACTAGAGCGTCACACATTGGCACTCGAGCATCACACGTTGGCACTAGAGTTTCAAACTTTGACACTATAGCGTCACACTTTGGCAGTAGAGCGTCACACTTCAACACAATAGCTTCACACTTTGGCACTAGAGTTTCACACTTTGGCACTAGAGCGTCACCCTTTGGCACAAGAGCGTCACACTTTGAGACTAGAGTGTCACACTTTGGCACTAGAGTATCACACTTCGGCACTAGAGCGTCACACTTTGGCACTATAGCGTCACACTTTGGCACTAGAGTGTAACACTTTGGCACTAAAGCTTCACACTTTGGCACTAGAGCGTCACGCTGTGGCACTAGACCTTCACACTTTGGTACTAGAGCGTCACACTTTGGTACTACAGCGTCACACTTTGGCACTAGAGCCTCACACTTTGGCACTAGAGTTTTGATCTTTGGCACTAGAGCATCACATTTTGGCACTATAGCATCACACTTTGGCAATAGAGTGTCACACTTTGGAACTAGAGCGTCACACTTTGGCACTAGAGCGTCACACTCTGGTACTAGAGAGTCACACTTTGGCACTATAGCAACACACTTTGGCACCATAGACTAACACTTTGGCACTAGAGTGTCACACTTTAGGACTAGAGTGTCATACTTTGGCACAAGAGCGTCACACTTTGGCACTAGAGCTTCAAACTCTGGCAATAGAGCGTCAGACTTTGGCACTACAACGTCACACTTTGGCACTAGAGGGTCACACTTTGGCACTAGAGCATCACACTTTGGCACTAGAGCTCCACACTTGGGCACTAGAGCGTCACACTTTGGCACTACAGCGTCACACTTTGGCACTAGAGCATAACACTTTGGCACTAGAGCTCCAAACATTGGCATTAGAGCATCACAATTTGGCACTGAGCGTCATATGTCGGCACTAGAGCGTCACACATTTGGCACTTTAGCATCACACTTTGGCACTAGACCTTCACATTTTGGCACTAGAACGTCACACTTTGGCACTAGATCGTCACACTTTGGCACTAGAGCGTCACACTTTGGCACTAGAGCTTCATACCTTGGTACTAGAGCGTCACACTTCGGCACTAGAACGTCCTAGTTTGGAACTAGAGCGTCACACGTTGGCACTAGAGCATCACACTTTGGTACTTGGGCGTCACACTGTGGCACTAGAGCTTCACACTTTGGCACTAGAGCGTCATACTTTGGCACTAGAGCTTCACACTTTGGCACCAGAGCGTTACACTTTGGCACTAGAGCTTCACACATTGGCACTAGAGCGTCACACTTGAGAACTAGAGATTCACACTTTGGCACTAGAGTTTCAAACGTTGGCATTAGAGCGTCACACTTTGGCAGTAGAGCGTCACACTTCAACCAATAGCTTCACACTTTGGCACTAGAGTTTCACACTTTGGCACTAGAGCGTCGCACTTTGGCACTAGAGCATCACACTTTGGCACTAGAGCAACACACTTTGTCACTAGAGCGTCACACTTTGGCACTGGAGCATCACACTCTGGCACTAGCGCTTCACACTTTGGCACTAGAGCATTACACTTTGGCACTAGAGCGTCACACTTTGGCACTAGAGCGTCGCACTTTGGCACTAGAGCATCACACTCTAGCACTAGCGCTTCACACTTTCGCACTAGAGCGTAACACTATGGCACTAGACCTTCACACTTTAGTACTAGAGTGTCACACTTTGGCACTAGAGCTTCATGCTTTGGCACTAGAGCGTCACACTTTGGCACAACATAGTCACACTTTGGTACTAGAGCGTCACACTTTGGCACTAGAGTGTCACACTCAGGCACTAGAGTTTCGAACTTTGGCACTAGAGCGTCACACTTTGGCACAAGAGCGTCACACTTTGGCACTAGAGCCTCACACTTTGGCACTAGAGTTTTGAGTTTTGGCATTATGGCGTCACACTTTAGCACTAGAGCGTCACACTTTTGCAATAGAGTGTTGCACATTGGAACTAGAGCGTCACACTTTGGCAGTAGAGCGTCACACTTGGGTAGTGGAGCGTAACACTTTGGCACTAGAGCGTCACACTTTGGCACTTGAGATTCACACTTTGGCGCAAGAGCGTCACACTTTGGCACTTGAGTGTAACACTTTGGCACTAGAGCGTCACACTTTGGCACTAGAGCTTCAAACTTTGGCACTAGAGTATCAGACTTTGGCACTACAGCATCACACTTTGACACTAGAGCGTCACACTGTGGCACTAGAGTATCACACTTTGGCACTAGAGTTTCAAACTTTGGCACAAGAGCCTCGCACTTTGGCACTAGAGCGTCATACTTTGGCACTAGAGCGTCACACTTTGGCACTATAGCATCACACTTTGGAACTAGAGCGTTGCACTTTGGCACCAAAGCGTCACACTTTGGCACTACAGCGTCACACTTTGGCACTAGCGCTTCACACTTTGGCATTAGAGTGTCACACTGTGGCACTAGACCTTCACACTTTGGCACTAGAGCATCACACTTGGGCACTACAACGTCACACTTTGGCACTGGAGCATCACACGTTTGCCCTAGAGCGTCACACTTTGGCTCTAGAGCATCACACATTGGCACAAGAGCTACACACCTTGGCACCCGAGCGTCACACTTTGGCACAAGAGCATCACACTTTGGCACTTGAGCATCACACTTTGGCACTAGAGCTTCACACCTTGGAACTAGAGCGTCACACGTTGGCACTAGAGTTCCACACTTTGGCACTAGAGCGTCACCCTTTGACACTAGAGCGCCACACATTGGCACTAGAGCGTCACACTTTGGTACTAGAGCGTCACACTTTGGCAATAGAGTGTCACACTTTGGAACTAGAGCGTCACACTTTGGCACTAGAGCGTCACACTTTGGCACTAGAGCGTCACACTCTGGCACTAGAGTCTCGAATTTTGGCACTAGAGATTCACATTTTGGCACTAGAGAGTCACTTTGGCAATAGAGTGTCGCACTTTGGAACTAGAGCGTCACACTTTGGCACTAGAGCGTCACACTTTGGTACTAGAGAATCATACTTTGGCACTAGAGCATCACACTCCGGCACTAGAGATTCACACTTTGGCACTAGAGCGTCACACGTTGGCACTAGAGTGTCACACTTTAGCAATAGAGTGCACACTTTGGCACTAGAGCTTCATCCTTTGGCACTAGAGCGTCATACTTTGGCACTACAGCATCTCACTTTGGCACTAGAGCATCACACTTTGGCACTAGAGAATCACAGTTTGGCACTAGAGCTCCACACTTTGGTACAAGAGCGTCACACTTTGGCACTACAGCGTCACACTTTGGCACTAGAGTGTCACACTTTGGCACTAGAGCTCCAAACGTTGGCATTAGAGCGTCACATTTTGGCACTAGAGCATCACACTTTGGCACTAGAGCGTCACACGTCTGGCACTCGAGCATCACACTTTGGCACTAGACATTCACACTTTGGCACTATAACGTCACACTTTGGCGCTAGATCGTCACAGTTTGGCATTAGAGCGTCACACTTTGGCCCTAGAGCTTCCTACTTTGGTACTAGAGCATCACACTTTGGCACTAGAGCGTCCCACTTTGGCACTAGAGCGTCACGCTTTGACACTAGAGCGTCACACTTTGGCACTTGAGCGTGGCACTTTGGCACTAGAGCTTCACAATTTGGCACTAGAATGTCATACTTTGGTACTAGAGCTTCACACTTTGGCACCAGAGTGTTACACATTGGCACTAGAGATTCACACATTTGCAATAGAGCATTACACTTTGGCAATAGAGTTCAAACATAGGCACTAGAGCGTCACACTTTGGCACTAGAGCGTCACACTTGGGCACAAGAGCTTCACACCTTGGCACTAGAGCTTCCCACTTTGGCACTAGAGCGTCACACTTTGGCACTAGAGCATCACACTTTGGCACTAGAGCGTCACACTTTGGCACTAGAGCGTCACCCTTTGCCTCAAGAGCATCACACTTGGGGACTAGAGCTTCACACTTTGGCACTGGAGCGTCACACTTTGGTACGAGAGCTTCACACTTTGGTACGAGAGCTTCACACTTTGGCACTAGGGCATCACACTTTGGCAATAGAGCTTCAAAATTGGCACTAGAGCGTCACACTTTGGTACTAGAGCGTCACACTTTGGCACTACAGCATCACACTTTGGCACTAGAGCTTCACACGTCCGCACCAGAGCGTCATACTTTGGCACTGGAGTGTCACACTGTGGCACTAGAGCGTCACACTGTGGCACTAGATCTTCACACTTTGGCACTAGAGTGTCACACTTTGGCACTAGAGCTCTGCACCTTGGCACTAGAGTGTCACACTTTGGCACTAGAGCATCCCACTCTGGCACTAGAGCATCACACTTTGGCACTAGAGAGTTACACTTTGGCACTAGAGCGTCACACTATGGCACTAGAGCGTCACACTTGAACACTAGAGCTTTGACCTTTGGCACTAGTGCTTCACACTTTAGCACTAGATCGTCACACTTTGGTACTAGAGCATCCCACTTTGGCACTAGTGCGTCCCACTTTGGCACTAGAGCGTCACACTTTGGCACTATAGCGTCACACGTTGGCACTAGAGCTTCACACTTTGGCACTAGAGCGTCACATTGTGGCACTATACCTTCACACTTTGGCACTATGGTGTCACACTTTGGTACCAGAGCTTTACACGTTGGCAATAGAGCATCACAGTTTGGCACTAGAGAGTTACACTTTGACACTAGAGCGTCACACTATGGCACTAGAGCGTCACAATTGAACACTAGAGCTTTGAACTTTGGCACTAGAGCTTCACACTTTGGCACTAGAGCATCACAATATGGCACTAGAGTGTCACACTTTGGCACTAGAGCGTCACACTTTGGCACTATACCTTCACACCTTGGCACTAGATCGTCACACTTTGGTACTAGAGCGTTAGATTTTCGTACTAGAGCATCACACTTTGGCACTAGAGGTTCACACTTTGGTACTAGAGCGTCACACTTGCACTAGAGCGTCCCACTTTGGCACTGGAGCGTCACACTTTAGCACTAGAGGGTCACACTTTGGCACTTGAGCATCACACCTTGGCACTAGAGCTTCACACTTTGGCACTAGAGCGTCACACTTTGGCACTAGAGCTTTACACATTGAAATTAGAGCGTCCCACTTTGGCACCAGAGCTTCACACTTTGGCACAAGAGCGTCACACTTTGGAACTAGAACGTCACACTTTGGCACTCGAGCGTTACACTTTGGCACTAGAGCGTCACACTTTGGCACTAGAGTTTCGAACTTTGGCACTAGAGCGTCACACTTTGCTACTAGAGCGTCACACTTTGGCACTATACCGTCACACATTGGTACTAGAGCGTTACACGTTGGCACTAGAGTGTCACACTTTGGCACTAGAGCTTCACACTTTGGCACTAGAGCTTCACACTTTGTCACTAGAGCGTCACACCTTGGCACGGGAGAGTCACACTTTGGCACTAGAGTGTCACACTTTGGCACTAGAGCGTCACACTTGGGTACTAGAGTGTCAAACTTTGGTACTAGAGCGTCACACTTTGGCACTAGAACGTCACACTTTGCCACTAGAGCGTCACACTTTGGCACTAGAGCATGACACTTTGGCACTAGAGAATCACACTTTGGCACTAGGGCTCCACACTTTGGCACTCGATTGTCACACTTTGGCACTACAGTGTCACACTTTGGCACTAGAGCATCACAATTTGGAACTAGAGCTCCACACGTTTGCACTAGAGCGTCACACGTTGGCACTTGAGTGTCACACTGTGGCACTAGAGCTTCATACTTTGGCACTAGAGCATCACACTTTGGCACTAGAGCTTCACACGTTGGCACTAGAGCGTCACACTTTGGAACTCGAGTGTCACACTTTGGTACTAGAGCATCACACTTTGGCACTAGAGCGTCATACTTTGGCATTAGAGTTTCAAACTTTGGCACTAGTGCGTCACACTTTGGCACGATAGCATCACCCTTTGGCAATAGAGTGTCACACTTTGGAACTATAGTGTCACACCTTGGCACTATAGTGTCACACTTTGGTACTATATGTTATACCCTTTTTCGCCTTCGGCCGGAATCGGGTCTGACAGTATGCGAGGATCAGCTCCACATATGTTTGCTCTTCCCGAGCTATCCCTGCAACTCGGTTCTTCGAGCCTTCTCTATTCCGAACCACCTAACACTTTGTGGGCATTTAACGGATCATTCACCGAAGCAGCGTCGATTGCGCGTTGCTTTCCGCTATCCTTAAGACAATCACCACGTGATTATTTCAGCAATTCACTCACCCCGATTAATCCTCAACGATCAATCATTCACCGGATAGTGTGATCTCAACGCAGAGATCTCTTCCTAAGTGCTCAAAAGGATGGTTCAATTAACAGTCCACCAGACGATCAAGGTATTTGCACTCATTCTTCTCATCAGGCACCGACGGTCAATCATCCACCGTAATGTATGGTGTCAAATTGAAAGAACTTTGTCTAACTACACAGGGGAGAGAACTTGAACAATTATGGAATGTTCATTCAACCGAAGGAAAGTACAACCAACCAACCTGTCTCCTATCTAAATGATCAGCAGCATAGACATCACCAAGCAACACACGCAAACCATAGGCCTCCCGTGTCTCCGGATCATCGACTGGCGCCAGTCCTCGCACAAGCACTGTGCGGTGCGTGATGACTTCATTGCCCACCCGTGGAATGTTACGCCATAGCCCTAATGGTCCACCGGCGCAGCGACCTGCACGGGACAGCAAACGAGTTGGGTCCTCCTCTTGCAGGTGGGCAAGTTCTTGCTGGTAGCGTTGGTAGGCTCGGTACGCCTCGGCTCGCTCTTCTGCTGCCTCCGCAGTGCACCGTCCGACGTCTCGCGTGACTTCCTGCCAGCTTTCCATGGGGCGATGCTCGTCGTCCCGGGGAAGCCTCTGCATCTATGGTTGCCAGAACTGCTCCAGGGCTCCGCCTGCGGGATGGTTCGCCCACTGCATCACTCCCAGGACCGTCCGGGCTCCAAGTTGATGTGGGACATTGCAGCAGCTGCAGATGGCGTAGAAAGTCACCGGGGAGTCTCGGGGACCACGTCTTTGAGTTTGGAGGCTAGTGCTCCCGGGGGAACTCAGGGCCAGGCCATGATGGCTCCGTGACGTGTTCCTTGGGGAGCGGTCTTCCCATCCGAGACTGGCACACAGACACACACGCACGCAATAGAGCGTCACACTTTGGAACTAGAGCGTCACACTTTGGCACTAGAGCGTCACACTTTGGTACTAGAGAGTCACACTTTTGCACTAGAGCGTCACACTCTGGCACTAGAGCGTGATAATTTGGCACTAGAGGTTCAAACTTTGGCACTAGATCGTCACACTTTGGCACTAGAACGTCACACTTTGGCAATAGAGTATCACACTTTGGATTTAGAGCGTCACACTTTGGCACTAGAGCGTCACACTTTGGTACTAGAGCGTCACACTTTGGAGATTCACAGTTTGGCACTAGAGCATCACACTTTGGCACTAGAGTATCACATTTTGGTACTAGAGCGTCATTTTTTGGCATTAGAAGTTCAACCTTTGGCACTAGAGCGTCAGACTTTGGTTCTACAGCGTCACACGTTGGCACTAGAGCGTCACACTTTGGCACTAGAGCATCACACTTTGGCACTAGAGTTTCGAACTTTGGCAGTAGAGCCTCACACAAAGGCACTAGAACGTCAAACTTTGGCACTAGAGCGTCACATTTTGGCACTAGAGCGTCACACATTGGCACTAGAGCGTCAAACTTTGGCACTAGAGCATCACACTTTGGCACTAAAGCGTCACACTTTGGCACTAGATCGTCACACTTTGGCACTAGAGCATCACACTTTGATACTAGAGCTCCACACTATGACACAAGAGCGTCACACTTTGGCACTACGGGGTCACACTTTGGCACTAGAGCGTCACACTTTGGAACTAGAGCTCCAAAAATTGGCACTAGAGCGTCACACTTTGGAACTAGAGCGTCACACTTTGGCACTAGAGCGTCACACTTTGGCAATAGAGCGTCATACTTTGGCTCTAGAGTTTCGAACTTTGGCACTAGAGCGTCACACTTTGGTACTAGAGCGTCACACTTTGGCAATAGAGTGTCACACTTTGGAACTAGAGCGTCACACGTTTGCACTAGAGCGTCACACTTTGGTACTAGAGCGTCACACTTTGGCACTAGAGCGTTACACTCTGGCACTAGAGCGTCACACTTTGGCACTAGAGTTTCGAAATTTGGCACTAGATCCTCACACTTTGGCACTAGAGCGTCACACTTTGGCAATAGAGTGTTACACGTCAGATTTAGAGCATCACACTTTGGCACTAGAGCGTCACACTTTGGTACTAGAGCATCACACGTTGGCACTAGAGATTCACAATTTGGGATCAGAACATCACACTTTGGCACTAGAGTATCACACTTTGGCACTAGGGCGTCATTCTTTGGCATTAGAGCTTCAACCTTTGGCACTAGAGCGTCAGGCTTTGGCACTACAGCGTCACACTTGGGCGCTAGAGTGTCACACTTTGGCACTAGAGCGTCACACTTTGGCACTAGAGCGTCACACTTTTGTACTAGAGTGTCTAACTTTGGCACTAGAGCGTCACACTTTGGCACTAGAGCATCACACTTTGACACTAGAGCTCCACACTGTGGCACTAGAGTGTCACACTTTGGCACTACGGCGTCACACTTTGGCACTAGAGTGTCACACTTTGGAACTAGAGCTCTAAACTTTGGCACTAGAGCGTCACACTTTGG
The DNA here is from genome assembly GCA_023375785.1 of Penium margaritaceum. Lineage (NCBI taxonomy): Eukaryota > Viridiplantae > Streptophyta > Zygnematophyceae > Desmidiales > Peniaceae > Penium > Penium margaritaceum. Next base: position 165,428 of record SZWC01003021.1, read on the forward strand.
AACTAAAGCGTCACACTTTGGCACTAGAACGTCACACTTTGGCACTAGAGCGTCATACTTTGGCACTAGAGTTTTGAACTTTGGCATTAGATGATCACACTTTGGCACTAGAGCGTCACACTTTGGCAATAGAGGGTCCTACTTTGGAACTGGAGTGTCACACTTTGGCACTAGAGCATCACACGTTGGTACTAGAGCGTCACGCTTTGGCACTAGAGCATCACACTTTGGCACTACAGATTCACACATTGGCACTATAGCGCCACACTTTGGCACTGGAGTGTCACACTTTGGCACTAGAGCGTCACAAATTGGCACTAGAGCTCCAAACTCTGGGACTAAAGCGTCAGACTCATGCACTGCAGCGTCACATTTTTGCACTAGAGGGTCACACTTTGGCACTAGAGCATCACAATTTGGCACTAGAGTTTCGAACTTTGGCACCAGAGCCTCATACTTTGGCACTAGAGCATCACACTTTGGTACTACAACATCACACGTTGGCACTAGAGCATCACACTTTGGCACTAGAGCATCACACTTTGGCACTAGAGCGTCACACTTTTGCACTAGAGCATCAAAATTTGGGACTAGAGCTTCACACTTTGGCACTAGTGCTTCACATGTTGGCACTAGAGCGTCACACTAAGGCACTAGACCTTCACACTTTGGCACTATAGCGTCACACTTTGGCACTAGAGCTTCACACTTCGGCACTATAGCGTCACACTTCGGCACAGGAGAGTCACACTTTGGCACTAGAGCATCACACTTTGGCACTAGAGCGTCACACTTGGGCACTAGATTTTCAAACATTGGCACTAGAGCGTCATACGTTGGCACTAGAGCGTCACACTTTGCCACTAGAGCATCACACTTTGGCACTAGAGCATCACACTTTGGCACTAGATCATCACACTTTGACATTGCAGCTCCACACTTTGGCACTAGAACGTCACACTTTGGCACTAGGGCATCACACTTTGGCACTAGAGCGTCACACTTTGGAACTAGAGCTCCAAACATTGGCACTAGAGCGTCACATTCTGGAACTAGAGCGTCACACTTTGGCACTAGAGCGTCAAACTTTGAAACTAGAGTTTTGAACGTTGGCACTAGAGCATCACACTTTGGCACTAGAGCATCACACTTCGGCAATAAAGTGTCACACTTTGGAACTAGAGCGTCACACTTTGGCACTAGAGCGTCACACTTTTATACTAGAGCGTCACACATTGGCACTAGAGCATCACACTTTGGCACTATACGTTCACACTTTGGCACTAGAGCGCCACACTTTGGCACTAGAGTGTCACACTTTGGCACTAGAGCGTCACACTTTGGCACTAGAGCCTCACACTTTGGCACTAGAGCATCAAACTTTAGCACTAGAGCGTCACCTAGCAAGTACAAAGACCTTCAATATTTAGTGCTACAGTGTGGCTACCATGCACAGTGACCAACGAAATTATGCATATGTCACTGACCATGACCAAATAATTTCACTTCATGTGGTCAACGTTGACAACTCACAACAAGAGTCACAGATTGTCAGAGGGGGTAACAATGGTTTGCGAACACTAGCTATCAACGAGAAAGCACAAAGACCTCCAATACGTAGTGACACGGCGTGGCAACCATGTACAGTGACAAACCAAAATAGGCATATGCCACTAACCATGACCAAAAGTATTTCACAGTGTGTGGTCAGTGTTGAAAACTCATAACACAAGTCACAAATGGTCAGAGGGGGAAACAATGGGTTGGGAACACTAGTTATCAACTAGCAAGTACGGAGACCTTCAACATGTAGTGGCATGGTGTGGCTAGCGTGCATAGTGACCAACCAAATGAAGCATACGTCACTGACTATGACCAAAGAAGTCCACTTTGTGTGGTCAACATTGACAACTCATAACACGAGTCGCAAATGATCGGATGGAGAGACAATGGTTTGGGAACCCTATGTATCGACTAGAAAGGACAAAGAACTTCAAGAAGTAGTGGCACGGTGTGGCTACTATGCACACGGAACAACCAAACTAGGCATATGTTACTGACCATATCCAAAGAATTTCAATATGGGTGGTCAATGTTCACAACCCATAACACAAGTCAAAAATGGTCAGAGGGGGAAACAATGGTTTCGGAATATTATATTTCAACTAGCACGTACAACAACCTTCGATAAGTAGTAGCACGGTGTGGCTACCATGCACAATGACCGGCCAAAGTAGGCATATGTACTGCCTTTGACCAAAGAAACCCGCTGTGTGGTCAACGTTGACAACTCATAATGCGAGTCACAAATGGTCAGAGGGGGAAACAATGCTTTGGGAACACCGGTTATCAACTAGCAAGCACAAAGACCTTCAATAAGTAGTGGCACAGTGTTGCAACCATGTACAATGACAACCCAAAGTAGGCATATGTCACTGACCATGACCAAATAATGTCACTATGTGTGGTCAACTTTGACAACTCATAACACGAGTCACAAATGGTCAGAGGGGGAAACAATGGTTTGTGAATACTAGCTATCGACTAGCAAGTACAAAGACATTCAATATGTAGTGGCACAGTGTGGCTACCATGCACAGTAACCAACCAAAGTATGCATATGTCACTTACCATGACCAAAGAATTCCACTTCATGTGGACAACGTTGACAACTCACAACAAGAGTCAAAGATAGTCAGAGGGGGTAACAATGGTTTTGGAACAAAAGCTATCAACTACAAAGCACAAAGATCTTCAATACGCAGTGACACGACATGGTAACCATGTAAATTGACAAACCAAAGTAGGCATATGTCACTAACCATGACCAAAAGAATTTCACAGTGTGTGGTCAACATTGAAAACTCATAACACGAGTCACAATTGGTCAGAGGATGAAGCAATGGGTTGGGAACACTAGTTATCAACTAGCAGGTACAAACACCTTCAACATGTAGTGGCACGGTGTGGCTAGCATGCACAGTGACCAGCCAAAGGATGCATACGTCATTGACTATGACCAAAGAAGTCCACTATGTGTGGTCAACATTTACAACTCATAACACGAGTCACAAATGGTCTGAGGGAGAGACAATGGTTTGGGAACCCTATGTATCGACTAGAAAGGACAAAGAACTTCAATGAGTAGTGGCACGGTGTGGCTACTATGCACACAGAACAACCAAACTAGGCATATGTCACTGACCTTGACCAAAGAATTTCAATATGGGTGGTCAACGTTCACAACCCATAACACAAGTCACAAATGGTCAGAGGGGGAAACAATGGTTTCGGAATATTAGTTTTCAACTAGCACGTACAACGACCTTCAATAAGTAGTAGCATGGTGTGGCTACCATGCACAATGACCGGCCAAAGTAGGCATATCGACTGCCTTTGACCAGAGAAATCTGCTGTGTGTGGTCAACGTTGACAACTCATAATGCCAGTCACAAATGGTCAGAGGGGGAAACAATGTTTTGGGAACACCAGGTATCAACTAGCAAGCACAAGGAACTTCAATTAGTAGTGGCACCGTGTGGCTACCATATACAATGACCAACCAAAGTAGGCATATGTCACTGACCATGACCAAAGAATGTCACTATGTGTGGTCAACTTTGAAAACTCATAACAAGAGTCACAAATGGTCACAGGGGGAAACAATGGTTCGTGAAAACTAGTTATCGACTAGCAAGTACAAAGACCTTCAATATGTAGTGGCACAGCGTGGCTACCATGCACAGTGACCAACCAAAGTTTGCATATGTCACTGACCATGACCAAAGCATATCGCTTCATGTTGTCAACGTTGACAACTCACAGCAAGAGTCACAGATACTCAGAGGGGGTAACAATGGTTTGGGAACACTGGCTATCAACTAGAAAGCACAAAGACCTTCAATACGTAGTGACACGGCGTGGCAACCATGTACAGTGACAAACCAAAGTAGGCATATGCCACTAACCATGACCAAAATAATTTCACAGTGTGTGATCAGCGTTGAAAACTCATAACACGAGTCACAAATGGTCGGAGGGGGAAACAATGGGTTGGGAACACTAGTTATCAACAAGCAAGTACAAAGACCTTCAACAAGTAGTGGCACGGTGTGGCTAGCATGCACAGTGACCAACCAAAGGATGCATACGTCACTTAATATGACCAAAGAAGTCCACTATGTGTGTGTCAACTCAAAACACAAGTCACAAATGGTCAGAGGGAGTGACAAAGGATTGGGAACCCTATGTATCGACTAGAAAGGACAACGAACCTCACCAAGTAATGGCACAGTGTGGCTACTATGCACACCGAACAACCAAACTAGGCACATGTCACTGACCATGACCAAATAATTTCTATATGGGTGGTCAACGTTCACAACCCATAACTCGAGTCACAAATGGTCAGAGGGGGAAACAATGGTTTCGGAATATTAGTTTTCAACTAGAAAGTACAACGACCTTCAATAAGTAGTAGCACGGTGGATACCATGCACAATGACGGACCAAAGTAGGCATATGTACTGCATTTGACCAAAGATATCCGTTGTGTGTGGTCAATGTTGACAACTCATAATGCGAGTCACAAATGGTCAGAGGGGGAAACGATGGTTTGAGAACACCGGGTATCAACTAGCAAGCACAAGGACCTTCAATAAGTAGTGGCACGGTGTGGCAACCATGTACAATGACAAACCAAAGTAGGCATATGTCACTCACCATGACCAAAGAATGTCACTATGTGTGGTCAACTTTGACAACTCATAACACGAGTCACAAATGGTCAGAGGGGGAAACAATGGTTTTTGAATACTAGCTATCGACTAGCAAGTACAAAGACCTTCAATGTGTAGTGGCACAGTGTGGCTACCATGCACAGTGACCAACCAAAGTATGCATATGTCACTGACCATGACCAAAGAATTCCACTTTATGTGGTCAACGTTGACAACTCACAACAAGAGTCACAGACAGTCAGAGGGGGTAACAATGGTTTTGGAACAATAGCTATCAACTACAAAGCACAAAGACCTTCAATACGTAGTGACACGGCATGGTAACCATGTATAGTGACAAACCAAAGTAGGCATACGCCACTAACCATGACCAAACGAATTTCACAGTGTGTGGTCAACGTTGAAAACTCAGAACACAAGTCAAAAATGGTCAGAGGGGGAAACAATGGGTTGGGAACACTAGTTATCAACAAGTAAGTACAAAGAACTTCAATAAGTAGTGGCACGGTGTGGATACTATGCACACCAAACAACCAAACTAGGCATATGTCACTGACCATGACCAAAGAATTTCAATATGGGTGGTTGACATTCACAACCCATAACACGAGTCACAAATGGTCAGAAGGGGGACAATGGTTTCGGAATATTAGTTTCCAACTAGCAAGTACAACAACCTTCAATAAGTAGTAGCACGGTGTGGCTACCATGCACAATGACCGGCTAAAGTAGGCATATGTTCTGCCTTTGACCAAAAAAATCCGCTGTGTGTGGTCAACGTTGACAACTCATAATGCGAGTCACAAATGGTCAGAGGGGGAGACGATGGTGTGAGAACACCGGGTATGAACTAGCAAGTACAAGGACCTTCAATAAGTAGTGGCACAGTGTGGCAACCATGTACAATGACCAACCAAAGTAGGCATATGCCACTAACCATGACCAAAAGAATTTCACAGTGTGTGGTCAACGTTGAAAACTCATAACACGAGTCACAAATGGTCAGAGGAGGAAACAATTGGTTGGGAACACTGGTTTTCAACTAGCAGGTACAAAGACCTTCAACAAGTAGGGGCACGGTGTGGCTAGCGTGCACTGTGACCAACCCAAGGATGCATACGTCACTGACCATGACCAAAGAAGTCCACTGTGTGTGGTCAACTTTTACAACTCATAACACGAGTCACAAATGGTCAGAGGGAGAGACAATGGATAGGGAACCATATGTATCGACTAGAAATGACAAAGAACTTCAATAAGTCGTGGCACGGTGTGGCTACTATGCACAGCGAACAACAAAACTAGGCATATCACTGACCATGACCAAAGAATTTCAATATGGGTGGTCAACGTTCACAACCCATAACACAAGTCACAAACGGTCGGAGGGGGAAACAATGGTTTCGGAATATTAGTTTTCAACTAGCACGTACAACGACATTCAATAAGTAGTAGCACAGTGTGGCTACCATGCACAGTGACCGGCCAAAGTAGGCATATCTACTGCCTTTGACCAAAGAAATCCGCTGTGTGTGGTCAACGATGACAACTCATAATGCGAGTCACAAATGGTCAGAGGGGGAAAAATGTTTTGGGAACACCAGGTATCAACTATCAAGCACAAGGAACTTAAATAAGTAGTGGCACGGTGTGGCTACCATGTACAATGACCAACCAAAGTAGGCATATGTCACTGACCATGTTCAAAGAATGTCACTATGTGTGGTCAACTTTGACAACTCATAACAAGAGTCACAAATGGTTAGAGGGGGAAACAATGGTTCATGAATACTAGTTATCGACTAGCAAGTACAAAGACCTTCAATATGTAGTGGCACAGCGTGGCTACCATGCACAGTGACCAACCAAAGTATGCATATGTCACTAACCATGACCAAAGAATTTCGCTTCATGTGGTCAACGTTAACAACTCACAACAATAGTCACAGATAGTCAGAGGGGGTAGCAAAAGTTTGGGAACACTGGCTATCAACTAGAAAGCACAAAGACCTTCAAAAACCAAAGCCGGGTCACATAAACCAAAGCCGGGTCACAGAAACCAAAGCCGGATCACAGAAACCAAAGCCGGTTTACAGAAACCAAAGCCGGGTCACAAAAACCAAATATGTGTCACAAAAACTAAAGCTGGGTCACAAAAAGCAAAGCCGGGTCATGGAAACCAAAGGCGGGTCACGGGAACCAAAGCCGGGTCACGGAAACAAAAGCAGGGTCACAGAAACCAAAGCCTGGTAACAGAAACCAAAGCCAAGTCACAACAACCAAAGCCGGGTCACAGAAACCAAAGCCGGGTCACATAAACCAAAGCCGGGGTACAGAAACCAAAGCCGGGTCACAAAATCCAAAGCCGGGTGACTGAACCAAAGCCGGGTCACAGAAACCAAAGCCGGGTCACATAAACCA
>SZWC01003021.1:172828-188099 GCA_023375785.1 Penium margaritaceum
CCAGGTCACAGAAACCAAAGCCGGGTCACAGAAACCAAAGCCGGGTCACAGAAACCAAAGCCGGGTCAAAAAAACCAAAGTTGGGTAACAGAAACGAAAGCCAGGTCACAGAAACCAAAGCACGGTCACATAAACCAAAGCCGGGTCACATAAACCAAAGCCGGGCCACAGAAACTAAAGCCGGGTCACAGAAACCAAAGCCGGGTGACACAAACCAAAGCCGGGTCACAAAAACCAAAGCCGGGTCACATAACCAAACCTGGGTCTCAGAAATCAAACCCGGGTCACATAAAGCAAAGGCGGGCCACGGAATCCAAAGCCGGGTCACGATTACCAAAGCTGGGTCATAGAAACCAAAGCTGGGTCACAAAAACCAAACCCGGGTCACATAAACCAAAGCCGGGTCACAGGAACAAAAATCGGGTCGCAGAAACCAAAGCCGGGTCACAGAAACCAAAGCCGGGTCACAGAAACCAATGTTGGGACACAGAAACAAAAGCCGGGTCACAGAAACCAAAGCCGGGTCACAGAAACAAAAGATAGGTCACCGATACGAAAGCCCGGTCATGGAAACAAAAACCGGGTCACAGAAACGAAAGCCGGGTCACAGAAACCAAAGCCGGGTCACGGAAACCACAGCCAGGTCACGGAAACCAAAGCCGGTCACAAAAGCGAAAGCCGGGTTACAGAAACCAAAGCCGGGTCACTGAAACCAAAGCCGGGTCACAAAAACCAGAGCCGGGTCGTAGAAACCAAAGCCGGGTCACAGAAACCAAAGCCGGGTCATAGAATCCAAAGCCGGGTCACAGAAACCAAAGACGGATCATATAAACCAAAGCCAGTTTACATAAACCAAATCTAGGTCACAAAAACCAAATCTGGGTCACATGAACTAAAACCGGGTCACAAAAAGCAAAGCCGGGTCACGGAAACCAAAGCCAGGTCACGGAAACCAAAGCCGGGTCACAGAAACCAAAGACGGGTCACAAAAACCGAAGCCGGGTCACAGAAACCAAAGTCGGGTCACAGAAACCAAAGCCGGGTCACAAAAACCAAAGCCGGGTCATAGAAACAAAAGCCGGGTGACAGAAACAAAAGCCAGGTCACAGAAACCAAATCCGGGTCACATAAACCAAAGTTGGGTCACGAAAACCAAAGCCGGGTCACAGAAATCAAAGCCGGGTCGCAGAAACCAAAGCCAGGTCAAAGAAACTAAAGCCAGGTCACGGAAACCAAAGCCGGGTCACAAGAAGCAAATCCGGGTCACAGAAACCAAAGCTGGGTCACAACAACCAAAGCCGGGTCACAGAAACCAAAGCCGGGCCACAGAAAACCAAAGCTGGGTCACGATTACCAAAGCCGGGCCATAGAAACCAAAGTCGGGTCACAGAAACCAAAGCCGGGTCACAAAACCAAAGCCGGGTCACAGAAACCAAAGCCGGGTCACGGAAACCAAAGCCGGGTCACAAGAAGCAAAGCCGGGTCACAGAAACCAAAGCTGGGTCACAAAAACCAAAGCCGGGTCACAGAAACCAAGGCCGGGTCACAGAAACCAAAGCCGTGTCAAAAAAAAACAAAAGCCAGGTCACAGAGACCAAATCCGGGTCACAGAAACCAAAGCTGGGTCACGGAAACCAAAGCCGGGTCATGGAACCAAAGCCGGGTCACGAAAACCAAAGCAGGGTCCCAGAAACTAAAGCCAGGTCATATAATCCAAAGTCAGGTCACAGAAACCAAATCCGGGTCAGCGAAACCAAAGCCGGGTCATAGAAACCAAAGGCGGGTCACAGAAACCAAAGTCAGGTCACAGAAACCAAATCAGGGTCACGGAAACCAAAGCCCGGTCACAGAAACCAAATCCGGGTCACAGAAACTATAGCCAAGTCACTGAAACCAAAGCCGAGTAACACAAACCAAAGCCAGGTCACATAAACCAAAGCTGGGTCACAGAAACCAAAGCCGGGTCACAGAAACCAAACCCGGGTCACTGAAACCAAAGCCGGGTCTCAGAAACCAAAGCCGGGCCACGGAAACCAAAGCCGGTCACAGTTACCAAGGCCGGGTCACAGAAACCAAAGCCGGGTCACAAAAACCAAAGCCGGGTCACAGAAACCACAGCCAAGTCACGGAAACCAAAGCCGGGTCACAGAAACCAAAGTCGGGTCACATAAACCAAAGCCGGATGACAAAGACCAAAGCCGGGTCACAGAAACCAAAGCCGGGTCACAGAAACCAAAGCCGGGTCACAGAAACCAAAGCCGGGTAACAAAAACCAAAGCTGGGTCACAGAAACCACAGCCAAGTCACGGAAACCACAGCCGGGTCACAGAAACCAAAGCCGGATCACAATAACCAAAGCCGGGTCACAGGAACCAAAACCGGGTCACAGAAACCAAAGCAGGGTCACAGAAACCAAAGTCGGGTCTTTGAAACCAAAGCCGGGTCCCATAAACAAAAGCCGGATCACATCAACCAAAACCGGGTCACACAAACAAAAGACGAGTCAGAGAAATAAAGGCCGGGTCACCGATACGAAAGCCGGGTCACAGAAACAAAAGCCGGGTCACAGAAACCAAAGCCGGGTCACTGAAACCAAAGCGGGGTCACGGAAACCAAAGCCGGGTCACAGAAACCAAAGCTGGGTCACAGAAACTAAAGCCGGGTCACGAAAACCAAATCCGGGTCACGGAAACCAAAGCCGGGTCACGGAAACCAAAGCTGGGTCACGGAAACCAAAGCCGGGTCACGGAAACCAAAGCTGGGTCACGGAAACCAAAGCCGGGTCACGGAAACCAAAGCTGGGTCACGGAAACCAAAGCCGGGTCACGGAAACCAAAGCTGGGTCACGGAAACCAAAGCCGGGTCACGGAAACCAAAGCTGGGTCACGGAAACCAAAGCCGGGTCACGGAAACCAAAGCTGGGTCACGGAAACCAAAGCCGGGTCACGGAAACCAAAGCTGGGTCACGGAAACCAAAGCCGGGTCACGGAAACCAAAGCTGGGTCACGGAAACCAAAGCCGGGTCACGGAAACCAAAGCTGGGTCACGGAAACCAAAGCCGGGTCACGGAAACCAAAGCTGGGTCACGGAAACCAAAGCCGGGTCACGGAAACCAAAGCTGGGTCACGGAAACCAAAGCCGGGTCACGGAAACCAAAGCTGGGTCACGGAAACCAAAGCCGGGTCACGGAAACCAAAGCTGGGTCACGGAAACCAAAGCCGGGTCACGGAAACCAAAGCTGGGTCACGGAAACCAAAGCCGGGTCACGGAAACCAAAGCTGGGTCACGGAAACCAAAGCCGGGTCACGGAAACCAAAGCTGGGTCACGGAAACCAAAGCCGGGTCACGGAAACCAAAGCTGGGTCACGGAAACCAAAGCCGGGTCACGGAAACCAAAGCTGGGTCACGGAAACCAAAGCCGGGTCACGGAAACCAAAGCTGGGTCACGGAAACCAAAGCCGGGTCACGGAAACCAAAGCTGGGTCACGGAAACCAAAGCCGGGTCACGGAAACCAAAGCTGGGTCACGGAAACCAAAGCCGGGTCACGGAAACCAAAGCTGGGTCACGGAAACCAAAGCCGGGTCACGGAAACCAAAGCTGGGTCACGGAAACCAAAGCCGGGTCACGGAAACCAAAGCTGGGTCACGGAAACCAAAGCCGGGTCACGGAAACCAAAGCTGGGTCACGGAAACCAAAGCCGGGTCACGGAAACCAAAGCTGGGTCACGGAAACCAAAGCCGGGTCACGGAAACCAAAGCTGGGTCACGGAAACCAAAGCCGGGTCACGGAAACCAAAGCTGGGTCACGGAAACCAAAGCCGGGTCACGGAAACCAAAGCTGGGTCACGGAAACCAAAGCCGGGTCACGGAAACCAAAGCTGGGTCACGGAAACCAAAGCCGGGTCACGGAAACCAAAGCTGGGTCACGGAAACCAAAGCCGGGTCACGGAAACCAAAGCTGGGTCACGGAAACCAAAGCCGGGTCACGGAAACCAAAGCTGGGTCACGGAAACCAAAGCCGGGTCACGGAAACCAAAGCTGGGTCACGGAAACCAAAGCCGGGTCACGGAAACCAAAGCTGGGTCACGGAAACCAAAGCCGGGTCACGGAAACCAAAGCTGGGTCACGGAAACCAAAGCCGGGTCACGGAAACCAAAGCTGGGTCACGGAAACCAAAGCCGGGTCACGGAAACCAAAGCTGGGTCACGGAAACCAAAGCCGGGTCACGGAAACCAAAGCTGGGTCACGGAAACCAAAGCCGGGTCACGGAAACCAAAGCTGGGTCACGGAAACCAAAGCCGGGTCACGGAAACCAAAGCTGGGTCACGGAAACCAAAGCCGGGTCACGGAAACCAAAGCTGGGTCACGGAAACCAAAGCCGGGTCACGGAAACCAAAGCTGGGTCACGGAAACCAAAGCCGGGTCACGGAAACCAAAGCTGGGTCACGGAAACCAAAGCCGGGTCACGGAAACCAAAGCTGGGTCACGGAAACCAAAGCCGGGTCACGGAAACCAAAGCTGGGTCACGGAAACCAAAGCCGGGTCACGGAAACCAAAGCTGGGTCACGGAAACCAAAGCCGGGTCACGGAAACCAAAGCTGGGTCACGGAAACCAAAGCCGGGTCACGGAAACCAAAGCTGGGTCACGGAAACCAAAGCCGGGTCACGGAAACCAAAGCTGGGTCACGGAAACCAAAGCCGGGTCACGGAAACCAAAGCTGGGTCACGGAAACCAAAGCCGGGTCACGGAAACCAAAGCTGGGTCACGGAAACCAAAGCCGGGTCACGGAAACCAAAGCTGGGTCACGGAAACCAAAGCCGGGTCACGGAAACCAAAGCTGGGTCACGGAAACCAAAGCCGGGTCACGGAAACCAAAGCTGGGTCACGGAAACCAAAGCCGGGTCACGGAAACCAAAGCTGGGTCACGGAAACCAAAGCCGGGTCACGGAAACCAAAGCTGGGTCACGGAAACCAAAGCCGGGTCACGGAAACCAAAGCTGGGTCACGGAAACCAAAGCCGGGTCACGGAAACCAAAGCTGGGTCACGGAAACCAAAGCCGGGTCACGGAAACCAAAGCTGGGTCACGGAAACCAAAGCCGGGTCACGGAAACCAAAGCTGGGTCACGGAAACCAAAGCCGGGTCACGGAAACCAAAGCTGGGTCACGGAAACCAAAGCCGGGTCACGGAAACCAAAGCTGGGTCACGGAAACCAAAGCCGGGTCACGGAAACCAAAGCTGGGTCACGGAAACCAAAGCCGGGTCACGGAAACCAAAGCTGGGTCACGGAAACCAAAGCCGGGTCACGGAAACCAAAGCTGGGTCACGGAAACCAAAGCCGGGTCACGGAAACCAAAGCTGGGTCACGGAAACCAAAGCCGGGTCACGGAAACCAAAGCTGGGTCACGGAAACCAAAGCCGGGTCACGGAAACCAAAGCTGGGTCACGGAAACCAAAGCCGGGTCACGGAAACCAAAGCTGGGTCACGGAAACCAAAGCCGGGTCACGGAAACCAAAGCTGGGTCACGGAAACCAAAGCCGGGTCACGGAAACCAAAGCTGGGTCACGGAAACCAAAGCCGGGTCACGGAAACCAAAGCTGGGTCACGGAAACCAAAGCCGGGTCACGGAAACCAAAGCTGGGTCACGGAAACCAAAGCCGGGTCACGGAAACCAAAGCTGGGTCACGGAAACCAAAGCCGGGTCACGGAAACCAAAGCTGGGTCACGGAAACCAAAGCCGGGTCACGGAAACCAAAGCTGGGTCACGGAAACCAAAGCCGGGTCACGGAAACCAAAGCTGGGTCACGGAAACCAAAGCCGGGTCACGGAAACCAAAGCTGGGTCACGGAAACCAAAGCCGGGTCACGGAAACCAAAGCTGGGTCACGGAAACCAAAGCCGGGTCACGGAAACCAAAGCTGGGTCACGGAAACCAAAGCCGGGTCACGGAAACCAAAGCTGGGTCACGGAAACCAAAGCCGGGTCACGGAAACCAAAGCTGGGTCACGGAAACCAAAGCCGGGTCACGGAAACCAAAGCTGGGTCACGGAAACCAAAGCCGGGTCACGGAAACCAAAGCTGGGTCACGGAAACCAAAGCCGGGTCACGGAAACCAAAGCTGGGTCACGGAAACCAAAGCCGGGTCACGGAAACCAAAGCTGGGTCACGGAAACCAAAGCCGGGTCACGGAAACCAAAGCTGGGTCACGGAAACCAAAGCCGGGTCACGGAAACCAAAGCTGGGTCACGGAAACCAAAGCCGGGTCACGGAAACCAAAGCTGGGTCACGGAAACCAAAGCCGGGTCACGGAAACCAAAGCTGGGTCACGGAAACCAAAGCCGGGTCACGGAAACCAAAGCTGGGTCACGGAAACCAAAGCCGGGTCACGGAAACCAAAGCTGGGTCACGGAAACCAAAGCCGGGTCACGGAAACCAAAGCTGGGTCACGGAAACCAAAGCCGGGTCACGGAAACCAAAGCCGGGTCACAGAAACCAAAGCTGGGTCACAGAAACCAAAGCCGGGTCACAGAAACCAAAGCCGGGCCACGGAAACCAAAGCCGGTCACGGTTACCAAAGACGGGTCACAGAAGCCAAAGCCGGGTCACAGAAACCAAAGCCGGGTCATAGAAAACAAACTTGGGTCACCGAAACCAAAGCCGGGTCACAGAATCCAAAGCCGGATCACAGAAACCAAAGCCGGATAACAGAGACCAAAGCCGGGTCATAGAAACCAAAGCCGGGTCACATAAACAAAAGCCAGATCACAGAAACCAAAGCCGGGTAACATAAACCAAAGCTGGGTCACAGAAGCCCTAGCCGGGTCACAGAAACCACAGCCGGGTCACAGAAACCAAAGCCGGGTCACGAAAACCAAATCCGGGTCACAGAAACCAAAGCCGGGTCACATAAGCCAAAGCCGTGTCACAGCAACCAAAGCCGGCTCACATAAACCAAAGCCGGGTCACCAAAACCAAAGCCGGGTCACAAAAACCAAAGCCGGGTCACAAAAACCAAAGCCGGGTCACAAAAACCAAAGCCGGGTCACAGAAACCAAAGCCGGGTCACTGAAACCAAAGCCGGGTCACGGAAACCAAAGCCGGGTCACAGAAACCAAAGTCAGATCACAAAAACCAAAGCCGGGTCACATAAACCAAAGCTGGGTCACAGAAACCAAAGCGGGGTCATTGAAACCAATGCGGGGTCACGGAAACCAACGCAGGGTCACAGAAACCAAAGCCGGGTCACACAAACCAAAGCCAGGTCACAGAAACCAAAGCCTGGTCTCTGAAACCAAAGATGGGCCACATAAACCAAAGCCAGGTCACATAAACCAAAGCCAGATTACAGAAACTAAAGCCGGGTCACCGAAACCAAAGCTGGGTCACAGAAACCAAAGCCAGGTCACAAAAACCAAAGTCGGGTCATAGAAACCAAAGCCGGGTCACAGAAACCCAAGTCCGGTCACAGAAACCCAAGCCGGGTCAGAGAAACCAAAACTGGGTCACAGACACCAAAGCCAGGTCACATAAACCAAAACCGGGTCACAAAAACCAAAGCGGGGTCACGGAAACAAAAGCCGGGTTACAAAAACCAAAGGCTAGTCACAGAAACCAAAGCCGAGTCACAAAAACCAAAGCCAGGTCACTGAAACCAAAGCCAGGTCACTGAAACCAAAGCCGGGTCACAGAAGCCAAAGCCGGGTTACAGAAACCAAAGCCGGGTCACAGAAACCAAAGCCGGGTAACATAAACCAAAGCCGGGTCATAGAAACCAAAGCCGGGTGACAGAAACCCAAGCCGGGTCAGAGAAACCAAAACCGGGTCACAGAAACCAAAGCCAGGTCACTGAAACCAAAGCCGGGTCACAGAAACCAAAGGCGGGTCACTAAAACCAAAGCAAGGTCAAAGAAACCAAAGCTGGGTCACAGAAACCAAAGCCGGGTCACAACAACCAAAGCCGGGTCACAGAAACCAAAGCGGGGTCACAGAAACCAAAGCCGGGTCACAGAAAGCAAAGCCGGGTCACAGAAACCAAAGCCGGGTTACAGAAACCAAAGGCTGGTCACAGAAACCAAAGCCGAGTCACAGAAACCAAAGCCGGGTCACAGAAAGCAAAGCCGGGTCACAGAAACCAAAGCCGGGTTACAGAAACCAAAGGCTGGTCACAGAAACCAAAGCCGAGTCACAGAAACCAAAGCCGGGTCACAGAAAGCAAAGCCGGGTCACAGAAACCAAAGCCGGGTTACAGAAACCAAAGGCTGGTCACAGAAACCAAAGCCGAGTCACAGAAACCAAAGCCGGGTCACAGAAAGCAAAGCCGGGTCACAGAAACCAAAGCCGGGTTACAGAAACCAAAGGCTGGTCACAGAAACCAAAGCCGAGTCACAGAAACCAAAGCCGGGTCACAGAAAGCAAAGCCGGGTCACAGAAACCAAAGCCGGGTTACAGAAACCAAAGGCTGGTCACAGAAACCAAAGCCGAGTCACAGAAACCAAAGCCGGGTCACAGAAAGCAAAGCCGGGTCACAGAAACCAAAGCCGGGTTACAGAAACCAAAGGCTGGTCACAGAAACCAAAGCCGAGTCACAGAAACCAAAGCCGGGTCACAGAAAGCAAAGCCGGGTCACAGAAACCAAAGCCGGGTTACAGAAACCAAAGGCTGGTCACAGAAACCAAAGCCGAGTCACAGAAA
Organism: Penium margaritaceum; assembly: GCA_023375785.1. NCBI lineage: Eukaryota > Viridiplantae > Streptophyta > Zygnematophyceae > Desmidiales > Peniaceae > Penium > Penium margaritaceum. The sequence goes on from SZWC01003021.1 coordinate 181,520, forward strand.
CCAAAGCCGGGTCACAGAAAGCAAAGCCGGGTCACAGAAACCAAAGCCGGGTTACAGAAACCAAAGGCTGGTCACAGAAACCAAAGCCGAGTCACAGAAACCAAAGCCGGGTCACAGAAAGCAAAGCCGGGTCACAGAAACCAAAGCCGGGTTACAGAAACCAAAGGCTGGTCACAGAAACCAAAGCCGAGTCACAGAAACCAAAGCCGGGTCACAGAAAGCAAAGCCGGGTCACAGAAACCAAAGCCGGGTTACAGAAACCAAAGGCTGGTCACAGAAACCAAAGCCGAGTCACAGAAACCAAAGCCGGGTCACAGAAAGCAAAGCCGGGTCACAGAAACCAAAGCCGGGTTACAGAAACCAAAGGCTGGTCACAGAAACCAAAGCCGAGTCACAGAAACCAAAGCCGGGTCACAGAAAGCAAAGCCGGGTCACAGAAACCAAAGCCGGGTTACAGAAACCAAAGGCTGGTCACAGAAACCAAAGCCGAGTCACAGAAACCAAAGCCGGGTCACAGAAAGCAAAGCCGGGTCACAGAAACCAAAGCCGGGTTACAGAAACCAAAGGCTGGTCACAGAAACCAAAGCCGAGTCACAGAAACCAAAGCCGGGTCACAGAAAGCAAAGCCGGGTCACAGAAACCAAAGCCGGGTTACAGAAACCAAAGGCTGGTCACAGAAACCAAAGCCGAGTCACAGAAACCAAAGCCGGGTCACAGAAAGCAAAGCCGGGTCACAGAAACCAAAGCCGGGTTACAGAAACCAAAGGCTGGTCACAGAAACCAAAGCCGAGTCACAGAAACCAAAGCCGGGTCACAGAAAGCAAAGCCGGGTCACAGAAACCAAAGCCGGGTTACAGAAACCAAAGGCTGGTCACAGAAACCAAAGCCGAGTCACAGAAACCAAAGCCGGGTCACAGAAAGCAAAGCCGGGTCACAGAAACCAAAGCCGGGTTACAGAAACCAAAGGCTGGTCACAGAAACCAAAGCCGAGTCACAGAAACCAAAGCCGGGTCACAGAAAGCAAAGCCGGGTCACAGAAACCAAAGCCGGGTTACAGAAACCAAAGGCTGGTCACAGAAACCAAAGCCGAGTCACAGAAACCAAAGCCGGGTCACAGAAAGCAAAGCCGGGTCACAGAAACCAAAGCCGGGTCACGGAAAGCAAAGCATGGTCACAAAACCAAAGCCGGGTAACAGAAACCAAAGCCGGGTCACAGAAACGAAAGCCGGGTCACAAAAAACAAAGCCAGGTCATTGAAACCAAATCAGGGTCACAGAAACCAAAGCCGGGTCTCATAAACCAAAGCCGGGTCATAGAAACGAAAGTTGGGTCACAGTAAACAAAGCCGGGTCACAGAAACCAAAGCCAGGTAACAGAAACCAAAGCCAGTTCACAAAAACCAAAGCCGGGTCACATAAACCAAAGCCGGGTCACATAAACCAAAGCCGGATCACATAAACCAAAGCCGGGTCACAGAAACCAAGGCTGGGTCACAGAAAACCAAACCCGGGTCACAGAAACCAAAGCCGGGCCACGAAAACCAAAATGGGATCACGGACACCAAAGAGGGGTCACAGAAACCAAAGCCGGGACACAAAAACCAAAGCCAGTTTACAGAAACCAAAGCTGGGTCACAGACACGAAAGCCGGGTCACAGAAACCAAAGCCGGGTCACAGAAACCAAAGCCGGGTCACGGAAACCAAAGTCGGGTCACAACAACCAAAGCCGGGTCATAAAAACCAAAGCCGGGTCACAGAAACCAAAGTTGGGTCACGGAAACCAAAGCCGGGTCACGGAAACCAAAGTCGGGTCACAACAACCAAAGCCGGGTCATAAAAACCAAAGCCGGGTCACAGAAACCAAAGTTGGGTCACGGAAACCAAAGCCGGGTCACGGAAACCAAAGTCGGGTCACAACAACCAAAGCCGGGTCATAAAAACCAAAGCCGGGTCACAGAAACCAAAGTTGGGTCACGGAAACCAAAGCCGGGTCACGGAAACCAAAGTCGGGTCACAACAACCAAAGCCGGGTCATAAAAACCAAAGCCGGGTCACAGAAACCAAAGTTGGGTCACGGAAACCAAAGCCGGGTCACGGAAACCAAAGTCGGGTCACAACAACCAAAGCCGGGTCATAAAAACCAAAGCCGGGTCACAGAAACCAAAGTTGGGTCACGGAAACCAAAGCCGGGTCACGGAAACCAAAGTCGGGTCACAACAACCAAAGCCGGGTCATAAAAACCAAAGCCGGGTCACAGAAACCAAAGTTGGGTCACGGAAACCAAAGCCGGGTCACGGAAACCAAAGTCGGGTCACAACAACCAAAGCCGGGTCATAAAAACCAAAGCCGGGTCACAGAAACCAAAGTTGGGTCACGGAAACCAAAGCCGGGTCACGGAAACCAAAGTCGGGTCACAACAACCAAAGCCGGGTCATAAAAACCAAAGCCGGGTCACAGAAACCAAAGTTGGGTCACGGAAACCAAAGCCGGGTCACGGAAACCAAAGTCGGGTCACAACAACCAAAGCCGGGTCATAAAAACCAAAGCCGGGTCACAGAAACCAAAGTTGGGTCACGGAAACCAAAGCCGGGTCACGGAAACCAAAGTCGGGTCACAACAACCAAAGCCGGGTCATAAAAACCAAAGCCGGGTCACAGAAACCAAAGTTGGGTCACGGAAACCAAAGCCGGGTCACGGAAACCAAAGTCGGGTCACAACAACCAAAGCCGGGTCATAAAAACCAAAGCCGGGTCACAGAAACCAAAGTTGGGTCACGGAAACCAAAGCCGGGTCACGGAAACCAAAGTCGGGTCACAACAACCAAAGCCGGGTCATAAAAACCAAAGCCGGGTCACAGAAACCAAAGTTGGGTCACGGAAACCAAAGCCGGGTCACGGAAACCAAAGTCGGGTCACAACAACCAAAGCCGGGTCATAAAAACCAAAGCCGGGTCACAGAAACCAAAGTTGGGTCACGGAAACCAAAGCCGGGTCACGGAAACCAAAGTCGGGTCACAACAACCAAAGCCGGGTCATAAAAACCAAAGCCGGGTCACAGAAACCAAAGTTGGGTCACGGAAACCAAAGCCGGGTCACGGAAACCAAAGTCGGGTCACAACAACCAAAGCCGGGTCATAAAAACCAAAGCCGGGTCACAGAAACCAAAGTTGGGTCACGGAAACCAAAGCCGGGTCACGGAAACCAAAGTCGGGTCACAACAACCAAAGCCGGGTCATAAAAACCAAAGCCGGGTCACAGAAACCAAAGTTGGGTCACCAAAACCAAAGCCGGGTCACAAGAACCAAAGCCGGGTCACAGAAACCAAAGCCCGATCACAAATAAAAGCCGGGTCAGAGAAACCGAAGCCGGGTCACAGAAACCAAAGCCGGGTCACTTAAAACAAAGCTGGGTCACGAAAACCAAAGCCGGGTCACAGAAACCAAAGTCAGATCACATAAACCAAAGCCGAGTCACATAAACAAAAGCTGGGTCACAGAAACCAAAGCGGGGTCATTGAAACCAAAGCGGGGTCACGAAAACCAACGCAGGGTCACATAAACCAAAGCCGGGTCACACAAACCAAAGCCAGGTCACCGAAACCAAAGCCTGGTCACTGAAACCAAAGCCGGGCCACATAAACCAAAGCCGGGTCACAGAAACCAAAGCTAGATCACAGAAACTAAAGCCGGGTCACCAAAACCAAAGCTGGGTCACAGAAACCAAAGCGGGGTCATTGAAACCAAAGCGGGGTCACGAAAACCAACGCAGGGTCACAGAAACCAAAGCCGGGTCACAGAAACTAAAGCCAAGTCACATAAACCAAAGCCGGGTAACACAAACCAAAGCCGGGTCACAGAAACCAAAGGCGAATCACAGAAACCAAAGCCAGGTCAAAGAAACCAAAGCAGGGTCACAGAAACCAAAGCCGGGTCACAGAAACTAAAGCCAAGTCACATAAACCAAAGCCGGGTAACACAAACCAAAGCCGGGTCACAGAAACCAAAGGCGAATCACAGAAACCAAAGCCAGGTCAAAGAAACCAAAGCAGGGTCACAGAAACCAAAGCCGGGTCACAGAAACTAAAGCCAAGTCACATAAACCAAAGCCGGGTAACACAAACCAAAGCCGGGTCACAGAAACCAAAGGCGAATCACAGAAACCAAAGCCAGGTCAAAGAAACCAAAGCAGGGTCACAGAAACCAAAGCCGGGTCACAGAAACTAAAGCCAAGTCACATAAACCAAAGCCGGGTAACACAAACCAAAGCCGGGTCACAGAAACCAAAGGCGAATCACAGAAACCAAAGCCAGGTCAAAGAAACCAAAGCAGGGTCACAGAAACCAAAGCCGGGTCACAGAAACTAAAGCCAAGTCACATAAACCAAAGCCGGGTAACACAAACCAAAGCCGGGTCACAGAAACCAAAGGCGAATCACAGAAACCAAAGCCAGGTCAAAGAAACCAAAGCAGGGTCACAGAAACCAAAGCCGGGTCACAGAAACTAAAGCCAAGTCACATAAACCAAAGCCGGGTAACACAAACCAAAGCCGGGTCACAGAAACCAAAGGCGAATCACAGAAACCAAAGCCAGGTCAAAGAAACCAAAGCAGGGTCACAGAAACCAAAGCCGGGTCACAGAAACTAAAGCCAAGTCACATAAACCAAAGCCGGGTAACACAAACCAAAGCCGGGTCACAGAAACCAAAGGCGAATCACAGAAACCAAAGCCAGGTCAAAGAAACCAAAGCAGGGTCACAGAAACCAAAGCCGGGTCACAGAAACTAAAGCCAAGTCACATAAACCAAAGCCGGGTAACACAAACCAAAGCCGGGTCACAGAAACCAAAGGCGAATCACAGAAACCAAAGCCAGGTCAAAGAAACCAAAGCAGGGTCACAGAAACCAAAGCCGGGTCACAGAAACTAAAGCCAAGTCACATAAACCAAAGCCGGGTAACACAAACCAAAGCCGGGTCACAGAAACCAAAGGCGAATCACAGAAACCAAAGCCAGGTCAAAGAAACCAAAGCAGGGTCACAGAAACCAAAGCCGGGTCACAGAAACTAAAGCCAAGTCACATAAACCAAAGCCGGGTAACACAAACCAAAGCCGGGTCACAGAAACCAAAGCCGGGTCATAGAAACCAAAGCCGGGTCACATAAACAGAAGCCAGGTCACAGAAACCAAAGCCGGGTCACAGAAACCAAAGCCGGGTCATATAAACCAAAGCCAGGTCACAGAAAGCAAAGTCGGGTCACAGAAACCAAAGCCGGGTGACAGAAAGCAAAGCATGGTCACAAAACCAAAACCGGGTCACACAAACCAAAGCCGGGTCACAGAAACGAAAGCCGGGTCACAAAAACCAAAGCAAGGTCACGGAAACCAAAGCAGGGTCACAGATAACAAAGCCGGGTCTCAGAAACCAAAGCCGGGTCACAGAAACCAAAGCTGGGTCACAGTAAACAAAGCCAGGTCACAGTAACCAAAGCCATGTAACAGAAACCAAAAACGGTTCACAAAAACCAAAGCCGGGTCACAGAAACCAAAGCCGGGTCACAGAAACCAAAGCCGGATCACAGAAACCAAAGCCGGTTCACAGAAACCAAGGTTGGGTCACAGAAACCAAAGCCGGGTCACAGAAACCAAAGCCGGGCCACGAAAACCAAAGTGGGATCACGGAAACCAAAGAGGGGTCACAGAAACCAAAGCCAGGACACAAAAACCAAAGCCAGTTCACAAAAACCAAAGATAGGTCACAGAAACCAAAGCCGGGTCACGAAAACCAAAGCCGGGTCACAGAAACTAAAGCCAAGTCACAGAAACCAAAGCCGGGTAACGCAAACCAAAGATGGGTCATAGAAACCAAAGTCGGGTCACAGAAACCAAAGCCGGGTCACAGAAACCAAACCCGGGTCACAGAAACCAAAGCCGGGCCACAAAACCCAAAACCGGTCACGGTTACCAAAGCCGGGTCACAGAAGCCATAGCCGGGTCACAGAACCCAAAGCCGGGTCACAAAAAACAAAACCGGGTCACCGAAACCAAAGCCGGGTCACAGAATCCAAAGCCGGGTCACAGAAACCAAAGCCGGATCANAAGCCAGGTCACAGAAACCAAAGCCGGGTCACAGAAACCAAAGCCGGGTCACAGAAACCAAAGCCGGGTCACTTAAACCAAAGCCGGGTCACGGAAACCAAAGCCGGGTCACAGAAACCAAAGCCGGGTCACAGAAACCAAAGTCAGATCACATAAACCAAAGCCGAGTCACATAAACCAAAGCTGGGTCACAGAAACCAAAGCGGGGTCATTGAAACCAAAGCGGGGTCACGAAAACCAACGCAGGGTCACAGAAAGCAAATTCGGGTCACAGAAACCAAAGCCGGGTCACAGAAAGCAAAGCATGGTCACAAAACCAAAACCGGGTCACAGAAACCAAAGCCGGGTCACAGAAACGAAAGCCGGGTCACAAAAACCAAAGCCAGGTCACGGAAACCAAAGCAGGGTCACAGATACCAAAGCCGGGTCTCAGAAACCAAAGCCGGGTCACAGAAACCAAAGCCGGGTCACAGAAACCAAGGCCGGGTT
>SZWC01003021.1:188991-205887 GCA_023375785.1 Penium margaritaceum
AAAGCCGGGTCACAAAAACCAAAGCCAGGTCACGGAAACCAAAGCAGGGTCACAGATACCAAAGCCGGGTCTCAGAAACCAAAGCCGGGTCACAGAAACCAAAGCCGGGTCACAGAAACCAATGCCGGGTCACGGAAACCAAAGCCGGGTCACAGAAACCAAAGTCGGATCACATAAACCAAAGCCGGGTCACAGAAACCAAATCCGGGTCACGGAAACCAAAGAGGGGTCACGGAAACCAAAGCGGGGTCACAGAAACCAAAGCCGGGTCACAGAAGCCAAACCACGGTTACAGAAACCAAACCCGGGTCACAAAAACCAAAGCCTGGGCACAGAAACCAAAGCCGGGCCACATAAACCAAAGCCGGGTCACAGAAACCAAAGCCGGGTCACATAAACTAAAGCCGGGTTGTCAAGATTTTGTGGTGAGGTATGGAGCCAGAACAGTAGCTGCGAGTGGTTGCGAGTGGTTGCGAGTTGTTGCGAGTGGTTGCGAGTGGTTGCGAGTGGTTGCGAGCGGTTGCGAGTGGTTGCGAGTGGTTGCGAGTGGTTGCGATTGGTTGCAAGCGGTTGCGTGTGGTTGCCAAGTGTTGCGAGTGGTTGCAAGTGGTTGCGAGTGGTTGCGAGTGGTTACGAGTGGTTGCGAGTGGTTGCGAGTGGTTGCGAGCGGTTGCGAGTGGTTGCGAGTGGTTGCGAGTGGTTGCGAGCGGTTGCGAGTGGTTGCGAGTGGTTGCGAGTGGTTGCGAGCGGTTGCGAGTGGTTGCGAGTGGTTGCGAGTGGTTGCGAGCGGTTGCGAGTGGTTGCGAGTGGTTGCGAGTGGTTGCGAGCGGTTGCGAGTGGTTGCGAGTGGTTGCGAGTGGTTGCGAGCGGTTGCGAGTGGTTGCGAGTGGTTGCGAGTGGTTGCGAGCGGTTGCGAGTGGTTGCGAGTGGTTGCGAGTGGTTGCGAGCGGTTGCGAGTGGTTGCGAGTGGTTGCGAGTGGTTGCGAGCGGTTGCGAGTGGTTGCGAGTGGTTGCGAGTGGTTGCGAGCGGTTGCGAGTGGTTGCGAGTGGTTGCGAGTGGTTGCGAGCGGTTGCGAGTGGTTGCGAGTGGTTGCGAGTGGTTGCGAGCGGTTGCGAGTGGTTGCGAGTGGTTGCGAGTGGTTGCGAGCGGTTGCGAGTGGTTGCGAGTGGTTGCGAGTGGTTGCGAGCGGTTGCGAGTGGTTGCGAGTGGTTGCGAGTGGTTGCGAGCGGTTGCGAGTGGTTGCGAGTGGTTGCGAGTGGTTGCGAGCGGTTGCGAGTGGTTGCGAGTGGTTGCGAGTGGTTGCGAGCGGTTGCGAGTGGTTGCGAGTGGTTGCGAGTGGTTGCGAGCGGTTGCGAGTGGTTGCGAGTGGTTGCGAGTGGTTGCGAGCGGTTGCGAGTGGTTGCGAGTGGTTGCGAGTGGTTGCGAGCGGTTGCGAGTGGTTGCGAGTGGTTGCGAGTGGTTGCGAGCGGTTGCGAGTGGTTGCGAGTGGTTGCGAGTGGTTGCTAGTGGTTGCGAGTGGTTTGAGTAGTTGCAAGTGGTTGCGAGTTGTTGCAAGTGGTTGCGAGTGGTTGCAAGTGGGTGCGAGTGGTTGCGAGTGGTTGTGAGTGGTTGCGAGTGGTTGCGAGTGGTTGCGAGTGGTTGCAAGTTGTTCCGAGTGGTTGCGAGCGCTTGCGAGTGGTTGCGAGTGGCACTAGAGCATCACACTTTGGCACTAGACCTTAACACTTTCGCACAAGACTGTCACAATTTGGCACTAGATCGTCACAGTGGCACTAGAGCGTCACGCGTAGGCACTAGAGCGTCCCACTTTGGCACTAGGGAGTACCACTTTGGTACTTGAGCATCACACTTTGGCACCAAAGCTTCACACTCTGGCACTAGAGCGTCATACTTTGGCACCATAGCGCCTGTCCGTAGGGTACCTATGCCTGTGCCTGGGGTACCTGCGCCTGTGCCCAGGGTACCTGCGCCTGTGCCTAGGGTACCTGCGCCTGTGTCCAGGGTACCTACGCCTGTGTCTAGGGTACCTGCGCCTGTGCCTAGGGTACCTGCGCCTGTGCCTAGGGTACCTGTGCCTATGATACCCCCAATTTTGCCGCGTCCTTGTTTCTCTCCGCGGATGGTCCTGTTTGTGCCGATCCGCGGAACAGGCACTCTACCGCCACCGCTAATCCTCTGGTGCGCAGCAAGACACCACCCGTTATCCGCGGGCCACAGCCTTGGAGCCTTAGCGCAGGCGCCTCACCGGTGAGTGACGCTCCGCGGTCCACTTCTTACCAGACGGGAGTCCACCACCTCGTGGCGTCCGACTCCTCTCCGCGGAAACCTCGTTCCGCGGACGTATGCAAGCCAGGGACACCGCCGGCATCTCACCTCACTCAGATTCTTGGTCCTTCACGCACTTAACCCCTTGGTCCGCGGACCGAGCTCCACGGGCAATTGAGGGCAGGAGGGCGATGGGTGGAGCACAGAGGTAGAAGTGGGCAAATGTCTTTGACAAAGGAGGATGCATAGTACATGGATTACTTGGGAAAGCGAGCAAGTCTGAGTTGCACATGTGCTATTGTTAGCCAGGCCCTTTTCTACTTGGGATTCCGCATAGTGTGTCTACACCCTGTCGGTCTCATCCCTCTTCCACTACCCTACTTCCTCCTACTTGACCCAGCTTTTGTTTCTGTGACCCAGCGTTGGTTTCAGTGACCCGGCTTTGGATTCTGTGACCCGGCTTTGGTTTCTCTGGCCCGGCTTTGGTTTCTGTGACCCGGTTTGGTTTCTGTGACCTGGCTTTGGTTTGCTATGACCCGGCCCTGGATTCTGTGACTCGGCTTTGGTTTATGTGACATGGCTTTGGTTGTTGTGACCTGGTTCTGGTTTCTGTAATCCGGCTTTGGTTTCTCTCACATGGCTTTCGTTTATGTGACCCGGCTTTGGCTTCAGTGACCCGACTTTGGTTTCTGTGACCCGGCTTTGGTTTCTGTGACCCGGCTTTGGTTTCTGTGACTTGGCTTTGGTTTCTGTGACCCAGCTTTGGTTTCTAAGACCGTGCTTTAAGTTTCTTTGACCCGGCTTTGGTTTCAGTGACCCCGCTTTGGTTTCAGTGACCCGGCTTTGGATTATGTGACCCGGCTTTGGTTTCTCTGACCGGCTTTGGTTTCTGTGACCCGGCTTTGGTTTCTATGACCCGGCTTTAGTTACTGTGACCCGGCTCTGGTTTCTGTGACCCGGTTATTGTTTCTGTGACCCGGTTTTGGTTTATGTGACCCGGCTTTGGTTTCTGTGACCCGGCTTTGGTTTCTGTGACCCGGCTTTGGTTTCTGTGACCCAGCTTTGGATTATGTGACCGGCTTTGGTTTCTATGACCCGGCTGTGGTTTTGTGACCGGCTTTGGTTTTTGTGACCTAACTTTGGTTTCTGGGACCTAGCTTTGGTTTCTGTGACCCGGCTTTGGTTTCTGTGACCTGGCTTTGGTTGCTGTGATATCGCATTGGTTTCTGTGACCTGGCTTTGGTTTCATTGACCCGGTTTTGGTTCTGTGACCTGGCTTTGGTTGCTGTGACCCGGCTTTGGGTTCTATGATCCGGCTTTGGATTCTGTGACCCGGCTTTGGTTTCAGTAACCCGGCTTTGGTTTATATGACCGGGCTTTGGTTTATGTGCCCCGGCTTTGGTTTGTTGACCCGGCTTTGGTTTCTGTGACCCGGCTTTGGTTTCCGTGATCCGGTTTTGGTTTCTGTGACCCGGCTTTGGTTTTTGTGACCCGGCTTTGATTTATGTGACCCGGCTTTGGCTTCTGTAATCCGGTTTAGGTTTCTGTGACCCGGCTTTGGCTTCTGTGACCCCGCTTTCGTTTCGATGACCCGGCTTTGGTTTTTTTGGATCGGTTTTGGTTTCTGTGACCCGGCTTTTGTTTGTGTGACCCGGCTTTGGTTTCTGTGACCCGGCTTTAGTTACTGTGACCCGGCTCTGGTTTCTGTGACCCGGTTATTGTTTCTGTGACCCGGTTTTGGTTTATGTGACCCGGCTTTGGTTTCTGTGACCCGGCTTTAGTTACTGTGACCCGGCTCTGGTTTCTGTGACCCGGTTATTGTTTCTGTGACCCGGTTTTGGTTTATGTGACCCGGCTTTGGTTTCTGTGACCCGGCTTTAGTTACTGTGACCCGGCTCTGGTTTCTGTGACCCGGTTATTGTTTCTGTGACCCGGTTTTGGTTTATGTGACCCGGCTTTGGTTTCTGTGACCCGGCTTTAGTTACTGTGACCCGGCTCTGGTTTCTGTGACCCGGTTATTGTTTCTGTGACCCGGTTTTGGTTTATGTGACCCGGCTTTGGTTTCTGTGACCCGGCTTTAGTTACTGTGACCCGGCTCTGGTTTCTGTGACCCGGTTATTGTTTCTGTGACCCGGTTTTGGTTTATGTGACCCGGCTTTGGTTTCTGTGACCCGGCTTTAGTTACTGTGACCCGGCTCTGGTTTCTGTGACCCGGTTATTGTTTCTGTGACCCGGTTTTGGTTTATGTGACCCGGCTTTGGTTTCTGTGACCCGGCTTTAGTTACTGTGACCCGGCTCTGGTTTCTGTGACCCGGTTATTGTTTCTGTGACCCGGTTTTGGTTTATGTGACCCGGCTTTGGTTTCTGTGACCCGGCTTTAGTTACTGTGACCCGGCTCTGGTTTCTGTGACCCGGTTATTGTTTCTGTGACCCGGTTTTGGTTTATGTGACCCGGCTTTGGTTTCTGTGACCCGGCTTTAGTTACTGTGACCCGGCTCTGGTTTCTGTGACCCGGTTATTGTTTCTGTGACCCGGTTTTGGTTTATGTGACCCGGCTTTGGTTTCTGTGACCCGGCTTTAGTTACTGTGACCCGGCTCTGGTTTCTGTGACCCGGTTATTGTTTCTGTGACCCGGTTTTGGTTTATGTGACCCGGCTTTGGTTTCTGTGACCCGGCTTTAGTTACTGTGACCCGGCTCTGGTTTCTGTGACCCGGTTATTGTTTCTGTGACCCGGTTTTGGTTTATGTGACCCGGCTTTGGTTTCTGTGACCCGGCTTTAGTTACTGTGACCCGGCTCTGGTTTCTGTGACCCGGTTATTGTTTCTGTGACCCGGTTTTGGTTTATGTGACCCGGCTTTGGTTTCTGTGACCCGGCTTTAGTTACTGTGACCCGGCTCTGGTTTCTGTGACCCGGTTATTGTTTCTGTGACCCGGTTTTGGTTTATGTGACCCGGCTTTGGTTTCTGTGACCCGGCTTTAGTTACTGTGACCCGGCTCTGGTTTCTGTGACCCGGTTATTGTTTCTGTGACCCGGTTTTGGTTTATGTGACCCGGCTTTGGTTTCTGTGACCCGGCTTTAGTTACTGTGACCCGGCTCTGGTTTCTGTGACCCGGTTATTGTTTCTGTGACCCGGTTTTGGTTTATGTGACCCGGCTTTGGTTTCTGTGACCCGGCTTTAGTTACTGTGACCCGGCTCTGGTTTCTGTGACCCGGTTATTGTTTCTGTGACCCGGTTTTGGTTTATGTGACCCGGCTTTGGTTTCTGTGACCCGGCTTTAGTTACTGTGACCCGGCTCTGGTTTCTGTGACCCGGTTATTGTTTCTGTGACCCGGTTTTGGTTTATGTGACCCGGCTTTGGTTTCTGTGACCCGGCTTTAGTTACTGTGACCCGGCTCTGGTTTCTGTGACCCGGTTATTGTTTCTGTGACCCGGTTTTGGTTTATGTGACCCGGCTTTGGTTTCTGTGACCCGGCTTTGATTAATGTGACACGGCTTTGGTTTCTGTGACCCGGCTTTGGTTTCTGTGTCGCGGCTTTGGTTTTTGTGACCCGGCTTTGGTCTATTTGACTCTTCTTTGGTTTCTGTGACCCGGCTTTGGACCCTCTGTGACCCGGCTTTGGTTTCAGTGACCCGGCTTTGGATTCTGTGACCCGGCTTTGGTTTCTCTGACCTGGCTTTGGTTTCTGTGACCCGGCTTTGGTTTCTCTGACCTAGCTTTGGATCTTCTGACCCGGTTTTGGTTTATGTGACCCGGCTTTGGTTTCTGTGACCTGGCTTTGGATCTCTTTTACCCGGCTCTGGATTCTGTGAATCGGTTTTGGTTTCTCTGACATGGCTTTGGTTGTTGTGACCTGGTTCTGGTTTCTGTAATCCGGCTTTGGTTTCTGTCACCTGGCTTTGGTTTGTGTGACCCGGCTTTGGTTTATGAGACCCGGGTTTGGTTTCTGTGACCCGGCTTTGGTTTCTCTGACCGGCTTTGGTTTCTGTGACCCGGCTTTGGTTATTGTGACCCAGCTTTGGTTTCTGTGACCCGACTTTGCTTTATGTGACCCGGCTTTGGTTTCTGTGACCCGGCTTTAGTTACTGTGACCCGGCTCTGGTTTCTGTGATCGGTTATTGTTTATGTGACCCGGCTTTTGTTGCTATGACCCGGCTTTGGTATCTATGACATCGATTTGGTTTCTATGACCCGTCTTTGGTTTCTGTGACCCGGCTTTGGTTTCTGTGACCCGGCTTTGGTTTCTATGACCCGGCTGTGGTTTTGTGACTTGGCTTTGGTTTTTGTGACCTGGCTTTGGTTTCTGGGTCCTGGCTTTGGTTTCTGTGACCTGGCTTTGGTTTCTGTGACCCGGCTTTGGTTTCTGTGACCCCGCTTTGGTTTCTGTGACCTGGCTTTGCTTTCTATGACCCGGTTTTGGTTCTGTGACCTGGCTTTGGTTGCTGTGACCCGGCTTTGGTTTCTGTGACCTGGCTTTGGTTTCTATGACCGGGCTTTGGTTTCTGTGCCCCGGCTTTGGTTCATTGACCCGGCTTTGGTTTCTGCGACCCGGCTTTGGTTTATGTGATCCGGCTTTGGTTTCTGTGACCCGGCTTTGGTTTTTGTGACCCGGCATTGATTTCCGTGACCCGTCTTTGGTTTCTATAATCCGGTTTTGGTTTCTGTGACCGGCTTTGGTTTCTGTGACCCCGCTTTGGTTTCTGTGACTCGTCTTTGGTCTATGTGACCCGGCTTTCGACGCTCTGTCACCCGGCTTTGGTTTCTTTTACCCAGCTTTGTTTTCTATGACCCGGCTTTGGTTTATGTAATCCGGATTTGGTTTCCGTGACCCGGCTTTGGTTTTTGTGACCCGGCTTTGGTTGATGTGACTCGTCTTTGGTTTCTGTGACCCGGCTTTGGACCCTCTGTGACCCGGCTTTGGTTTCTGTGACTTGGCTTTGGTTTGTGTGACCCGTCTTTGGTTTCTGTGACCCGGCTTTGGTTTCTGTGACCCGGTTATTGTTTCTGTGACCCGGCTTTGGTTTCTGTGACCCGGCTTTGGTTTCCGTGACCCGGCTTTGGTTTATGTGACCCAGCTTTGGTGTCTATGACCCGGTTGTGGTTTTGTGACCCGGCTTTGGTTTTTGTGACATGGCTTTGGTTTCTAGGACCTGGCCTTGGTTTTTGTGACTCGGCTTTGGTTTCTGTGACCCGGCTTTGGTTTCTGTGACCCCGCTTTGGTTTTTGTGACCTGGCTTTGGTTTCTATGACCCGGGTTTGGTTCTGTCACCTGGCTTTGGTTGCTGTGACTCGGCTTTGGTTTCTATGATCCGGCTTTGGATTCTATGACCCGGCTTTGGTTTATGTGACCCGGCTTTGGTTTCTGTGACCCGGCTTTAGTTACTGTGACCCGGCTCTGGTTTCTGTGACCCGGTTATTGTTTCTCTGAACTGGCTTTGGTTTCTGTGACCCGGCTTTGGTTTCTGTGACCCGGCTTTGGTTTCTGTGACCCGGCTTTGGTTTCTGTGACCCCGCTTTGGTTTTTGTGACCTGGCTTTGGTTTCTGTGACCCGGTTTTGGTTATGTGACCTGGCTTTGGTTGCTGTGACCCGGCTTTGGTTTCTATGATCCGGCTTTGGATTCTGTGACTTGGCTTTGGTTTCTATGACCCGGCTTTGGTTTCTATGACCGGGCTTTGGTTTCTGTGCCCCGGCTTTGGTTCGTTGTCCCGGCTTTGGTTTATGTGATCCGGCTTTGGTTTCTGTGACCCGGCTTTGGTTTTTGTGACCCAGCTTTGATTTCTGTGACCCGTCTTTATTTTGGCACTAGAGCTTCACACTTTGGCACTAGAGCGTCATACTTTGGCACTAGAGCTTCAAACTTTGGCACCAGAGCGTTACACTTTGGCACTAGAGCTTCACACTTTGGCACTAGATCGTCACACCTTGGAACTAGAGCGTCACACTTTGGCACTACAGCGTCACCCATTGGCAATAGAGCATCACACGTTGGCACTATAGTTTCGAACTTTGGCACTAGAGCGTCACACTTTGGCACTAGAGCGTCACACTTTGACACAAGAGCTTCACACTTTGGCACTAGAGCTTCACACTCTGGCACTAGAGCGTCACACTCTGGCACTACAGCATCACACTTTGTCACTATAGCGTCACACTTGGGCACTAGAACGTCGCCCTTTGGCACAAGAGCGTCACACGTAGGGACTAGAGCGTCAAACGTTCGCACCAGAGCGTCACAAGTTGGCACTAGAGCGTCACATTTTGGCACTAGAGCGTCACACTTAGGGACTAGAGCGTCACACTTCGGCACTGGCGCTTCACACTTCGGCACTAGAGCGTCACACTGTGGCACTAGACCTTTACACTTTGGTTCTAGAGCGTCACACTTTGGCACTTGAGCGTCACACTTTGGCACTAGAAACTCACACTTTGGCACTAGAGTTTCGAACTTTGGCACTAGAGCGTCACACTTTGGCACTAGAGGGTCACACTCTTGCAATAGAGTGTCGCACTTTGGAACTAGAGCGTCACACTTTGGCACTAGAGCGTCACACTTTGGCACTAGACATTCACACTTTGGCAGAAGAGCGTCACACTTTGGCACTAGAGTGTAACAATTTGGCACTAGAGCGTCAGACTTTGGCACTACAACGTCACACTTTGGAACTAGAGCGTCACACTTTGGCACTAGAGCATCACACGTTGGCACTAGAGTTTCAAACTTTGGCACTAGAGCCTCACACTTCGGCACTAGAGCGTCACGCTTTGGCACTAGAGCATCACACTTTGGCAGTAGAGCGTCATACTTTGGCACTATAGCGTCAGACTTTGGCATTAGAGCGTCACAATTTGGCACTAGAGCGTCACACTTTGGCACTAGCGCTTCACACTTTGGCACTAGAGCGTCACACTGTGGCACTAGACCTTCAAACTTTTGGCACCAGAGCATTACACTTAGGCACTAGAGCTTCACACTTTGGGAATAGAGTATTGCACTTCGGAACTAGAGCGTCACTTCTTGGCACTAGAGCGTCACACTTTGGTACTAGAGCGTCACACTTTGGTACTAGAGCAGAACAATTTGGCACTAGAGACTCGCACTTTGGCACTAGAGTGTCACACTTTGGCACTAGAGCGTCACACTTTGGCACTAGAGCGTCACACTTTGGCACTAGAGGTTCAAACTTTGGCACTAGAGCATCAGAAATTGGCACTACGTCGTCACACTTTGGCACTAGAGCGTCACACTTTGGCACTAGAGCATCACACTTTGGCACTAGAGCTCCACTCTTTGGCTGTAGAGCGTCACACTTTGGCACTACAGCGTCACACTTTGGCACTAGAGCATCACACTTTGATACTAGAGCTCCAAACGTTGGCATTAGAGCGTCACACTTTGGCACTAGAGCATCACACTTTGGCACTAGAGCATCACACGTTTGGCACTAGAGCATCACACTGTCGCACTAGACCTTCACACTTTGGCACTAGAACGTCACACTTTGGCACTAGATTGTCACACTTTGGCACTAGAGCGTCACACTTTGGCACTATAGCTTCATATTTTGGTACTAGAGCATCACACTTTAGCACTAGAGCATCCCACTTTGGCACTAGAGCGTCACACTTTGGCACTAGAGCGTCACATTTTGGCACTTGAGCGTCACACTTTGGCACTAGAGCTTCAAAATTTGGCACAAGAGCGTCATTTTTTACACTAGAGCTTCACACTTTGGCACCAGAGCGTTACACTTTGGCACTAGAGCTTCACTCTTTGGTACTAGAGCGTCACACTTTGGAACTGAAGCGTCACACTTTGGCACTACAACGTCACACATTGGCACTTGAGCATCACACGTTGGTACTAGAGTTTTGAACTTTGGTACTAGAGCGTCACACTTTGGCACTAGAGCGTCACACTTTGACACAAGAGCTTCACATTTTGGCACTAGAGCTTCACATTCTGGCACTAGAGTGTCACACTCTGGCACTAGAGCATCACACTTTGGCACTAGAGCGTCACACTTGGGCACTAGAGCGTCACCCTTTGGCACAAGAGCGTCACACGTTGGGACTAGAGCGTCACACTTTGGCACCAGAGCGTCACACTTTGGCACTAGAGCGTCACATTTTGGCACTAGAGCGTTACACTTTGGCACTAGAGCGTCACACTTTGGCACTAGAGCATCACACTTTGGCACTAGAGCGTCACACTTGGGCACTAGAGCGTCACCCTTTGGCACAAGAGCGTCACACGTTGGGACTAGAGCGTCACACTTTGGCACCAGAGCGTCACACTTTGGCACTAGAGCGTCACATTTTGGCACTAGAGCGTTACACTTAGTCACTAGAGCGTCACACTTTGACACTGGCGCTTCACACTTCGGCTCTAGAGCGTCACACTGTGGCACTAGACCTTCACACTTTCGTACTAGAGCGTCACACTTTGGCACTTGAGCGTCACACTTCGGCACTAGAACCTCACACTTTGGCACTAGAGTTTTGAACTTTGGCACTAGAGCGTCACACTTTGGCACTAGAGCGTCACACTCTTGCAATAGAGTGTCGCACTTTCGAACTAGAGCGTCACACTTTGGCACTAGAGCGTCACACTTTGGTACTAGAGCGTCACACTTTGGCACTAGAGCATCACACTTTGGCACTAGAGATTTACACTTTAGCACAAGAGCGTCATACTTTGGCACTAGAGTGTAATGATTTGGCACTAGAGCGTCACACTTTTGCTTTAGAGCTTCAAACTTTGGCACTAGAGCGTCAGACTTTGGCACTACAGCGTCACACTTTGGAACTAGAGCGTCACACTTTAGCACGAGAGCACCACACTTTGTCACTAGAGTTTCAAACGTTGGCACTAGAGCCTCACACTTTGGCACTAGAGCGTCAGACTTTGGCATTAGAGCGTCACAATTTGGCACTAGAGCGTCACACTTAGGCACTAGCGCTCCACACTCGGCACCAAAGCGTCACACTGTGCCACTAGTCCTTCCCACTTTGGCACCAGAGCATTACACTTTGGCACTAGAGCTTCACACTTTGGCAATAGAGTGTCGCACTTTGGAACTAGAGCGTCACATTTTGGCACTAGAGCGTCACACTTTGGTACTAGAGCGTCACACTTTGGCACTAGAGCATCACACTTTGGCACTAGAGCTTCACACTTTGGCACTAGAGCGTCACACTTTGGCACTAGAGCGTCACACTTTGGTACTAGAGCGTCACACTTTGGCACTAGAGTGTCACACTTTGGCACTAGAGCGTCACACTTTGGCACTAGAGCTTCAAACTTTGGCACTAGAGCGTCAGACTTTGGCACTACATCGTCACACTTTGGCACTATAGCGTCACACTTTGGCACTAGAGCATCACACATTGGCACTAGAGCTCCACACTTTGGCACTAGAGCATCACACTTTGGCACTACAACGTCACACTTTGGCACTAAAGCGTCACACTTTGGCACTAGAGCTCCAATTGTTGGCATTAGAGCATCACACTTTGGCACTAGAACATCACACTTTGGCACTAGAGCGTCACACGTTTGGCACTAGAGCATCACACTTTGGCACTAGACCTTCACACTTTGGCACTAGAACGTCACACTTTGGCAATAGATTGTCACACTTTGGCACTAGAGTAAGGGTGAAACCAATTCCTTTGGACTCGGGGATCAGACTCGGGGATCTGAGTCCTGGACTCGGACTCAAGGTTCCAATTCATTCAGTTGGACCCGACTCGTAATTCCAAATCCAGGCTGTGGACTCGACCTGGACTTGGAGGGGTGACAAGTGAGGTGGTAGCTGATTCAAAATGCCTGGTATAACCAATATAATGTCCTGTCCTATTGAATATATTGGTGTTCCTATACAAGCATCCGTAGTGCACAAAATGCAATGGTCCATTAATTGAACTAGGGATGTTAACTTCAAATGGTATGATTATCAAAACAGCAAACCAGGTGAGGATGCTATGGTCAAAGAGAGACATGTAATTATACATGGACCACACTCGGGGATCCACTGGACCCGGACTCAGGGATCTGGAATCTGGACTCAGACTCGGGAATCCGAGTCAAGAACTGGACTCGGACTCGGGGATTCGGGTCCAGGGTATGGACCCAACTTGGGAGTCCAGTTCCCTTCCAGGAATCGTGGTTCTAGGCTCGGTTTCACCCTTACACTAGAGCGTCACACTTTGGCACTAGAGCTTCATATTTTGGTACTAGAGCGTCACACTTTAGCACCAGAGCATCCCACTTTGGCACTAGAGCGTCACACTTTGGCACTAGAGCATCACATTTTGGCACTTGAGCGTCACACTTTGGTACTATAGCTTCAAACTTTGCCACTAGAGCGTCATTCTTTGACACTAGAGCTTCACAAATTGGCACCAGAGCGTTACACTTTGGCACTAGAGCTTCACACTTTGGTATTAGAGTGTCACACTTTGGAACTAGAGCATCACACTTTGGCACTACAGCGTCTCACATTGGCACTAGAGCATCATACGTTGGCACTAGAGTTTTGAACTTTGGCAATAGAGTATCACACTTTGGCACTAGAGCGTCACACTTTGACACAAGAGCTTCACACTTTGGCACTAGAGCTTTAGACTCTGGCACTAGAGCGTCACACTTTGGCACTAGAGCATCACACTTTGGCACTAGGGCGTCACACTTGGGCACTAGAACGTCGCCATTTGGCACAAGAGCGTCACACTTTGGGACTAGAGCATCACACTTAGGCACTAGAGCGTCACACTTTGGCACTAGAGCGTCACACTTTGGAACTAGAGCATCACACTTTGGCACTACAACGTCACACTTTGGCACTGGCGCTTCACACTTCGACACTAGAGCGTCAGAATGTGGCACTAGACCTTCACACTTTGGTACTAGAGTGTCACACTTTCGCACTTGAGCGTCATACTTTGGCACTAGAGCCCCAGACTTTGGCACTAGAGTTTCGAACTTTGGCACTAGAGCGTCACACTTTGGCACTAGAGCGTTACACTCTTGCAATAGAGTGTCGCACTTTGGAACTAGAGCTTCAGACTTTGGCACTAGAGCATCACACTTTGGTACTAGAGCGTCACACTTTGGCACTAGAGCGTCACACTTTGACTAGAGATTCACACTTTGGCACAAGAGCATCATACTCTAGCACTAGAGTGTAATAAATTGGCACTAGAGTGTCACACTTTGGCACTAGAGCTTCAAACTTTGGCACTATAGCGTCAGACTTTGGCACTACAGCGTCATACTTTGGAACTAGAGCGTCACACTTTGGCACTAGAGCATCACACTTTGGCACTAGAGTTTCAAACTTTGGCACTAGAGCCTCACACGTTGGCAGTAGAGCGTCACACTTTGGCACTAGAGCGTCACACTTTGGCACTAGAGCAACACACTTTGGCACTAGACCGTCACACTTTGGCATTTGAGTGTCAATATTTGGCACTAGAGCATCACACTTTGGCACTAGCGCTTCACACTTGGATACTTGAGCTTAACACTTTGGTACTAGAGCGTCACACTTTGGCACAGGAGAGTCACACTTTGGCAATATAGCGTCAGAATTTCGTACTAGAGCATCACAATTGGGCACTAGATTTCGAACTTTGCCACTAGAGCGTCACACTTTGGCACAAGAGCGTCACACCTTGGCACTATAGCGTCACACTTTGGCACTAGAGCGTCACACTTTGGCACTAGAGCATCACACTTTGGCACTAGAGCTCCACACTTTGGCATTATAGCGTCACACTTTGGCACTACAACGTCACACTTTGGCACTAGAGCGTCACACTTTGGAACTAGAGCTCCAAACGTTGGCATTAGAGCGTCACACTTTGGCACTAGAGCTTCACACTTTGGCACTGGAGCATCACACTTTTGCATTAGACCATCAATCTTTGGCACTGGAGCATCAGACTTTGGCACTGGAGCTTCACACCTTCGCACTACAGCGTCACACTTTGGCACTAGAGTTCCACACTTTGGCACTAGAGCGTCACACTTTGACACTAGAGCGTCACACTTTGGCACTAGAGCGTCACAATTTGGCACTAGAGCTTCACACATTGGCAGTAGAGCGTCACTCCTTAGAAGTAGAGCGTCACAGTTTGGCACTAGAACATCACACCTTAACACTATAGTTTCAAACTTTGGCACTAGAGCGTCAGTGTGCCACTAGAGCGTCACACTTTGGCAATAGAGTGTCGCACTTTGGAACTAGAGAATAACACTTTGGTACTAGAGCAGCACACGTTGGCACTAGAGCATCACACTTTGGCACTATAGACACACACTTTGGCACTAGGGCATCACACTTTGGCACTAGAGTATCACACTTTGGCACTAGAGCGTCACACACTTTGGCACTAGAGCTTCAAACTCTGGCACTAGAGTGTCAGACTTTGGCACTACAGCGTCAAACATTTGCACTAGAGCGTCACACTTTGGCACTAGATCTCCAAACATTGGCATTAGAGCATCACAATTTGGCACTAGAGTGTCACACTTTGGCAATAGAGCGTCATACTTTGGCACTAGAGCCTCACACTTCGGCACTAGAGCGTCACACTTTGGCACTCGAGCGTCACACATTGGCACTAGAGCGTCACACTTTGGCACTAGAGAGTCATACGTTAGCACCATAACGTCACACTTTGGCACTGGAGCGTCCCACTTTGGCTCTAGCGCTTCACACTTTGGCAATAGAGCGTCAGACTGTGGCACTAGACCTTCACACTTTGGCACTAGAGCGTCACACTTGGGCACCAGAGCTTCAAACTTTGGCACTAGAGAATCACACTTAAGCACATGAGAGTCACGCTTTGGCAGTAGAGCATCACACTTTGGCACTAGAGCATCACACTTTGGCACTAGAGCTTCACACCTTGGCACTAGGGCGTCACACTTTGACACTAGAGAGTCACACTTTGGCAATAGAGAACACTTTAGCACTAGAGCTTCACACTTTGGCACTAGAGCGTCACTCCTTGGAACTAGAGCGTCACACTTTGGCACTAGAGTGTCACACTTTGGCACTAGAGTGTCACTCTTTGGCACTAGAGTTTCAAACTTGGGCACTAGAGTGTCACATTTTGGCACTAGAGCATCTCACTTTGGCAATAGAGTGTTGCACTTTGGAACTAGAGCATCACACATTGGCACTAGAGCGTCACACGTTGGTACTAGAGCGTCACACTTTGGCACTAGAGCATCACACTTTGGCACTAGAGAAACACACTTTGGCACTAGAGCGTCACACTTTAGGACTAGAGTGTCACACTTTGGCACTAGAGCGTCACACTTTGGCACTAGAGCTTCAAACTCTGGCCATAGAGCGTCAGACGTTGGCACTACAGCGTCACACTTTGGCACTAGAGCGTCACACTTTGGCACAAGAGCATCACACTTTGGAACTAGAGCTCTACACTTTGGCACTGGGGCATCACATTTTGGCACTACAGAGCCACACTTTGGCACTAGAGCTCCAAGCGTTGGCATTAGAGCATCACATTTTGGCACTAGAGCGTCACACTTTGGCACTAGAGTGTCACGCGTTTGGCACTAGAGAATCACACTTTGGCACTAGACCTTCACACTTTGGCACTAGAACGTCACACTTTGGTACTAGATCGTCACACTTTGGCACTAGAGCGTCACACTTTGGCACTAGAGCGTCCCAGTTTGGAACTAGAGAGTCACACGTTGGCACTAGAGTGTCACACTTTGGTACTTGAGCGTCATACTTTGGCACTAGAGCTTCACACTATGGCACTAGAGCGTCATACTTTGGCACTAGAGCTTCACACTTTGGCACCAGAGCGTTACACTTTGGCAATAGAGCTTCACACTTTGGCACTAGAGCGTCACACTTGAGAACTAGAGCGTCACACTTTGGCACTAGAGCGTCACACATTGGCACTAGAGCATCACACGTTGGCACTAGAGTTTTGAACTTTGGCAATAGAGCGTCACACTTTGGCACTAGACCGTCACACTCCGACACAAGAGCTTCACACTTTGGCACTAGAGCTTCACACTTTGGCACTAGAGCATCACACTTTGGCACTAGAGCATCGCACTTTGGCACTACAGCGTCACACTTTGGTACTAGAGCGTCACCCTTTGGCACAAGAGCGTCACACTTTGGGACTAGAGCGTCACACTTTGGCACTAGAGCATCACACTTTGGCACTAGGGCGTCACACTTTGGCACTAGAGCGTCAAACTTTGGAACTAGAGCGTCACACTCTGGCACTAGCGCTTCACACTTTGGCACTAGAGCGTCACACTGTGGCACTACACCTTTACACTTTGGTACTAGAGTGTTACACTTTGGCAGTAGAGCTTCACACTTTGGCACTAGAGCGTCACACTTTGGCACGGGAGAGTCACAGTTTGGCACTAGAGCGTCACACTTTGGCACTAGAGTGTCACACTTGGGCACTAGAGTTACGAACTTTGGCACTAGAGCATCATACTTTGGCACTAGAGCGTCACACTTTGGCACTAGAGCCTCACACTTTGGCACTTGAGTTTCGAGCTTTGGCACTAGAGCGTCACACTTTGGCACTAGAGCGTCATACTTTGGCACTAGAGC
>SZWC01003022.1:17450-42688 GCA_023375785.1 Penium margaritaceum
TCACTCACTCACTCACTATGAAACCCTCATTCACTCACTCACTCACTCACTCACTCACTCACTCACTCGTCCTCACTCACACTCACTGACTCACTCACGCACTCAATCACACACTCTCATTCTCTCACTCCCTCTCTCATTCACGTGTCCAGACACTATCTCTTTCTCTGTATGTGGATCCGTCGTTGACGCTATCGATCTAGCAGTTGATGTTGATGTGGCTCTCTCTGCGTTTCTAGCCTTTGTTTATGTAATCATCGTTGTCGTGGTTGCCATACCTAAAGATTTCTTTTGTGATGATAGGCTCTGCATTTAGAGGGTCTGCCCAAACACTGAAAAAATGTTTCTTTTGTGTGTTTTCTTCTTCTCCTTCTCACGTAGGTTCACGCTTCATTGTGCATCCAAGATATTCAAGTTGTATGAAGACCACCTCTTTCATCAACAACAACTACAGCACCACAATAACAACAACGACAAACCATGCATGGTTGTCCTTTGACTTGCAAACTTTGCTTGCATCCTATAACCTAGCTGAACAACTGTGTTTTTTCAGCCACAGAGTGACTCGCAGGGTTGGGATAATGGCGTCCTTGCTTTTGCTTGTGTGCCAAGTTGCTAGAATGGTGCATGGGTCCTGCAAGAGAAACATCTGAACACGAACAAAAGTAGCTTGCTCTGATAGTATATCGCATAAAATTGTAAAAAAGTGATAACACCAGAGATTATATGACACTGCAAAATGTAGGGGTAGAATTCGTTGCACAAGCCTATGATTTCGATCCGAACCAAATCAGACGGCTGTGTGGCGAAGGGGGATAGGTTCTCTTCTGGCACATTCGGTGATCGGAAGACCCCCACCCATCGAAGACGAATGGCTGGTCTGTGGGCCTGTTGAACAGGTCCATGGGCCTCTTAAGTAAACCTATGAGCTTTCGCTCATGGGGGCTACTTGATTGGCTTGCGGGCTTGCCAAACAGGTCCATGGACCTGTCATTTAGGTTCGTGGACCTGTTTTCAATGAATTTAACTGAATTTTAAAATTTTCAACAGGTCCATGGACCTGTTTGATTTTTTTTAAAAATCAGTTAAATTCTTTAAAAAACAGGTCCACGAACCAAAAACAATAGGTTTATATGTAACCCAAAAACAAAGGGTT
Source organism: Penium margaritaceum (assembly GCA_023375785.1). Taxonomy (NCBI): domain Eukaryota; kingdom Viridiplantae; phylum Streptophyta; class Zygnematophyceae; order Desmidiales; family Peniaceae; genus Penium; species Penium margaritaceum. The sequence goes on from SZWC01003022.1 coordinate 18,607, forward strand.
ACTATGTAACCTAAAAAGTGCAATCTTCATTCCGCTGCTAGCTCCCTGCTAGCAGCGGAACCATGGCCCGCGTCTGGCGGTTCCTGCACCGGAGCCGTTCTGGAGCCGGCACTGCCAAGCGCACCCGCGTGCAGGAGCAGCACCAAATCCCACCGGCGGCAGCAGCTGACACCGAAGGCGGCGGCAGACGGCGCCATTGGTGGTGCAAGAGGTACATTAACAGCTGCGCCTGAGCCTAGTACCACGCACATGAAACCTGCGCGATAGGTTTAAACGTTCTTGCGAGCACGTGCGGAAAGGACCCGCACGTGCTCGCAAGAACGCGCGCCCGCAAACTAATGACTCGCACACTGAAGGCGTGGTGTTACAGACCAGCGCATTCTGCGGGATGTCAGAGGGAGACGAGAGCCCACGGTGTCAGGCCTTTTCCAGTGTGGTGAAGGTGTCGCAGACTTTTGTGACCTTTGGCTGCGGAAGTCTTCTGGCCGTGGAACACATTGTCCTTTGCAAAACGTCTTGCACCGGAATGCGTCGGCATGTTCTGTTCCTGGACCATATTCTGGTCCTGGGAGAACAGTCTTGCAGAGATTGGCACGTTGCTGCGCGTTGCGTCGGCTGCGGCGCTTACGACACGTTCATGATAGACGCTTAAGGCGTTTTTCTGCAGGGTGGATACGACACGCTCCGGTGCCACGTGACTATCAGGGCGAGGCTGGTACGCCACCCATGCCACGTTTTCTGGGACACGAACAATCCTGTTGTCGTCGCACGGGTTGTCTGCTCCAGCGCATACACGACACGAACGGCTGCCAGCTTGCGCGCAGCTCTGGCGTTGCTCTCTGACTTTGCACGTTTGTGGCAGGCATAGATTTTCTTTCACCCCGCAGAGAAAGAAACTCAAAGGCAGTGGTGTTAACAAAGCTGGTGGCAATCAGTGCTTTAGCCTGACACCCCGACATCTTGAAATGTACTCTGAAACATTTTCAGTGCTATTTGACTTTTTTTGTGTGCATCTCGGCTCTGTGCAATGCACCCCGGCGGCATGCAATGCGCCTATCCCTCTCGTGTTTCTGTATTTGCAGTCCAAAGTTCATCTTGTTGGCATTTTCTTTTTTCACTCATCGCAGTGGACAAATGGTCCTGATGTGATCTGTTGTTGGTGGGAACTCTTGGCGCAGTGGCGAAACCCGCCGACGCGGATGGCCGCACGTGGCGGCCGGCTGAGTTGAGCAACGAAGAAAAAACAAGAAAAAAAAGAGGTTGCGTGGTCCAAGCATCGCGACAACGCGCAAGGACCGGACAAGCGGGCGAGTTGGCCCCGGCCGGCAGTTTTGGCCGCACTCTCCGATGGACGGGAGAGAAAATCGACTGTGTGCCACTGTCCTTTTTTTGTTCATGCTTTTGTGGGTGTGTGAGATGCAAAACAGATTTTCTGGTTTGCACGTGAACGGCCAAACTAGGCCGGTTGGTGACTGTGGATGGTGCAAACCTGCGCTTTGGGAGTTGTTAGCATGTGCGCGAATTAGGTGTGGCATGGGGGCCACGATTTTGACAGTCGTGCGAGGGGAAAAAGTGACGCGACTGATTTCCAGGGCGAAGTCAACAAAGTCACCGGTAAATCCGCGACACGGCCCCGCCAGCNTTTTGAGCATTTTCTCGTGTCGCTTGCCAACAGGGCAAGAGTGTGAGCGGTTCCAACCGCAACTAGGGTGTGGGGCACTGTTTCTTGTGTCATTTTGTGTGTGATTCAGCTTGAGATGATACCTACCACCATGTGTAGGTGGTTTGGGGTGGTCCAACACCACCAAGGCACCGCCAACGGTGCAAGCGAAGTCCTCAACCACCACATGGGGCAAGCCTGTGCCTTGGGCAAGGTTTAATGTTTTTTTTCTTGTGTGTGCTAGAGTGTCTCCATGTACTATAGTGTGCCAAACTATATGAGGCACTCATTCCTTGTGTAGTTTTCTAAGTCTTCAATCAAGGATTTTTCCAAGTGTTCATTCCAATCTTCTACAAGCACCACCCTCACTTTGCAGCAGTGTCAATTATTGTACGCTTCACCATTGATGCCGAAAATTTGAGGGAATGTTCTACAACTCCTCAGCTTTCCAACGAGCCATCTCACGCTTCCTAAGATAGCCGTTTAAGAGCTTCGCAAATTTTATTGCTCAAACGACCAAGTCTCTGTCCAGAATTTCTAGAAAATCGACGAGGTCCCAGTTTTGAGTTTGAGCCTTAGCCGAGGATATTTTTGGCCATATTTGAGCAAGCTGCAGCTGGTGGAATACGTTAAAATTCTTCAACAGTGGTATCAGAGCAGTTGGGAGAATTCTCGCCGTCCGAGACGCTCGAGCACGAGCAATTGAGGGACGGGAGCTACCGCCGCCGCAGTCATGGCTGCCGCTTTGACCAAGGAGTTCCACGCGGTGGACAAACTCGTGGGTGCGTCAAACTTCATCAATTGGAAATTCTGCATGCAACTTGTCTTCGAGGAGCGCGGGATTTGGGAAGTCGTGACGGGAGTGGAGCAAGTGCTGGATGCGAGCGCGGCATCGGCACAAGGGGCGGCATCAACTTCTTCCTCGGCGGCGACGCAAGGGCGTGCGGGGGAAGAGGGGGCAGNACGAGCAATTGAGGGACGGGAGCTACCGCCGCCGCAGTCATGGCTGCCGCTTTGACCAAGGAGTTCCACGCGGTGGACAAACTCGTGGGTGCGTCAAACTTCATCAATTGGAAATTCTGCATGCAACTTGTCTTCGAGGAGCGCGGGATTTGGGAAGTCGTGACGGGAGTGGAGCAAGTGCTGGATGCGAGCGCGGCATCGGCACAAGGGGCGGCATCAACTTCTTCCTCGGCGGCGACGCAAGGGCGTGCGGGAGAAGAGGGGGCAGCTGCTGAAAGGGCGGAAAGGTTTGTGAAGGACAACCGGACGGCGTTGATGTTTCTTGCGATGAACGTTGCGCCACCGCTTATGTCGTATGTGCGGCCTTACAAGCTCGCGTGTGACGCTTGGAAGGTATTGTGTGGGGTGTATGAGGCGGGAGCAGTGGCGAATCGCATGATGTTGCGGGATTGTTTTTGCAAGCTTCGCATGGGTGCGGGCGAAGGGATGCAGGACTACATCAACCGCGCCAAGGAGTTGGCAGAGCAGCTCGGAGCCGCCGGAGCCAAGGTCGGGAGCGACGAGATCATCCTCACGTTGTTGGAGGGGCTCCCGGAGTCATACCAACCCCTCGTGGTGGCGTTGGAGGCGCAGTCGGGCGACCTCAAGCTCGAGGAGGTTACCAAAAAGCTTCTCCATGAGGAGATGCGCCGGCACTCGCATGATGAGAGTGACAAGGATGCCGCATACGTGAGCCGCACGTACGCATACCCGAAGATGGAAGGCAACAAGAGAGCTGTCGGTGCACCAGCGGGCATGGGCGTCCGAGCGTGTTTCCATTGCGGCTCCACCGACCACCTCGTTCGCGATTGTGCCGCGTGGAAGGCGAAGTGCGCGAAGTGGAAGACCTCCTCCTCGTCTTCCTCATCCTCATCGGCCGTGCGGGCGTCTCCCGCCTCCGACAAGTTTTTTGTGCTCGCGGCAAGTGTCGACACCAAAGCCCCGGACGACTGGTACGTGGACTCGGGAGCTGCTCGGCACCTCACTCCACATCGTGGATGGTTTGAGGTACTTGAGACCATTCCCCGGAGAGATGTGGTGTTGGGGGATGACGGGGTGTTGGCCACAGTGGGAGAAGGCACGGTATGCATTGATGTGATGGTGGGAGAGGATGTGAGGAGTGTGAAGCTTACAAATGTGTTGTATGTTCCGGAGCTCACAAAGAGCCTCGTGTCGGTGAGCGAGCTCGTGAAGAAGGGATGTACGGTGAAGTTTGATGAGGAGGGGTGTTGTGTTGTGAAGGAGGGAGTTGTTGTGCTTGAGACACCTCGTGAAGGGGATCTTTATCCCTAGTGTGGTTGTGTGGCACCGCCGGAGGAGTGTGTTGCGGCCTCGGCGGATGGTGTTGGAGGATGTGGAGAGAAAGTGGGAGCAACGGGGCTTGACGTGCTTGGCATTGTGCTTCCATCCCTTGTGCCTCCAAGTCTCATGATCAATGAGCAGGTCAAGGAAGCCGACGGCGCGGATGGGGAAGCCACAGAGCAGTTTGGCGGAGGCAAAGCGACAATAGCGACTATGGCATTGGAGAAGCCACATGGATTGCCAATGGTGCCACGGAGCGGAGCAGTCAAGGGCGTCCGCACCAAAGCAAGGAATGTTCCACCTCCGCCACCAAAACACGTGAAAACTGCTGTAGCAGTGGAAGCGGCCAAGAGTGTGGGTCGCGTCCGAAGCGCGAAGGGCAAGAAGGCTCGTGTGCCGGCGAACGACATCAAGGCGGAGCCCATGGTTGACGTGTTGAGCACCACTGACATATCATGGCTCAACGCGCTCCTTGGTGATGCCGGCATCAACATCGACATGGATCTCGACATCCCAAGTGATATGGAAGTCGAGTGGCTGTTGGACGTCACACGCAAGAAGAATGAAGATGAAGCCAAAGATCCAAAACTTGCAGATTACAAGTTCATGTGCTGTGACAATTGTCTCTTCGGCTTCTAGCCCTTGTTGTGCGGTCGGCAAGTGTTCGCCAAGTGGGAGTGTTGGCGGAGTGGCGAAACCCGCCGACGCGGATGGCCGCACGTGGCGGCCGGCTGAGTTGAGCAACGAAGAAAAAACAAGAAAAAAAAGAGGTTGCGCGGTCCAAGCATCGCAACAACGCGCAAGGACCAGACAAGCGGGCAAGTTGGCCCCGGCCGGCAGTTTTGGCCGCACTCTCCGATGGACGGGAGAGAAAATCGACTGTGTGCCACTGTCCTTTTTTTGTTCATGCTTTTGTGGGTGTGTGAGATGCAAAACAGATTTTCTGGTTTGCACGTGAACGGCCAAACTAGGCCGGTTGGTGACTGTGGATGGTGCAAACCTGCGCTTTGGGAGTTGTTAGCATGTGCGCGAATTAGGTGTGGCATGGGGGCCACGATTTTGACAGTCGTGCGAGGGGAAAAAGTGACGCGACTGATTTCCAGGGCGAAGTCAACAAAGTCACCGGTAAATCCGCGACACGGCCCCGCCAGCACGCCTAGTGCCCAAACTGCNGCGTGCACATGCGACGCGAAACTCCACCGAATCGCGTTTTTGAGCATTTTCTCGTGTTGCTTGCCAACAGGGCAAGAGTGTGAGCGGTTCCAACCGCAACTAGGGTGTGGGGCACTGTTTCTTGTGTCATTTTGTGTGTGATTCAGCTTGAGATGATACCTACCACCATGTGTAGGTGGTTTGGGGTGGTCCAACACCACCAAGGCACCGCCAACGGTGCAAGCGAAGTCCTCAACCACCACATGGGGCAAGCCTGTGCCTTGGACAAGGTTTAATGTTTTTTTTCTTGTGTGTGCTAGAGTGTCTCCATGTACTATAGTGTGCCAAACTATATGAGGCACTCATTCCTTGTGTAGTTTTCTAAGTCTTCAATCAAAGATTTTTCCAAGTGTTCATTCCAATTTTCTACAAGCACCACCCTCACTTTGCAGCAGTGTCAATTATTGTACGCTTCACTGTTGATGCCGAAAATTTGAGGGAATGTTCTACAACTCCTCAGCTTTCCAACGAGCCATCTCACGCTTCCTAAGATAGCCGTTTAATTGCCTCGCAATTTTTATTGCTCAAACGACCAAGTCTCTGTCCAGAATTTCCAGAAAATCGACGAGGTCCCAGTTTTGAGTTTGAGCCTTAGCCGAGGATATTTTTGGCCATATTTGAGCAAGCTGCAGATGGTGGAATACGTTATAATTCTCCAACAGGAACGTGGGTACTGTGCACTGTGGTGCAATCCAATGCAATCGGTTCCCAGGCGATGCGATGCGACGCAACATTCCTAACCTAACCTTTCCTGTCCTAGCTTTTCCCATCCTAACATGTCCTATCATAACCTCCCATGTTCTCTACAATTGATCCGGAGAGATGCTGAAATCTGTGATTTGTCTGCTCCATTGTTTCTATTTCTAATGGTGATCCGTTCAGAGCTGTCGCCTTGATGCCTTCATTCTTCAGATTTTGTTCCCATTTCTCCCTCGTGTTCTTCTCTTGTTGCAGCCACCAGTCTGCCGTGGACGCCGCAGCTTGCCGTTGGGGTGGTGCTGCTTGCCATTGGGCTGGCGTGTTCAACGCCGCCCAACATTGAGTTGGCATGCATGATGCCACTCATCATTGAGCTGGCCTGTGTGACGCTGCTCATCATTGGGCTTGCGTATATGGCACCGCTCTACATTGGGCTGGTGTGCTCAACACCGCCTAACATTGGGCTGGTGTACATGACGCCGCCCAACATTGGGCTGGTGTGCATGACGCCGCCCAATATTGAGCTGGCGTTTACAATGCTGCTCACCATTGGGCTGGCTTCTTCAACGCTGCCCAACGTTGGGTTTGCGTTCATGATGCCGCTCAACATGGAGCGGGCGTGTATGACGTCGCTCATCATTGGGTTGGTGTCCATAATGCCGCCCAACTTCGTGCTGGTGTGTTCAACGCCGCCTAACATTGGGCTGGTGTATTTGATGCGGCCCGACATTGGGCTGGCACACATGACGCCACTCAACATTGAGCTGGCGTGTTCAACGCTTCTCACCATTGGGCTGGCCTGTATAAGACCGTCCAACATTAGGCTGGCGTGCATGACGCCGCTTGTCATTGGGCTGGCATGTTCAACGCTGCCAATCATGGGGCCGGCGTGTTTGATGATGTTCAACATTGGGCTGGCATGTATATGACACCTCTCATCATTGGGCTGGCGTGGCCAACGCATCTCAACATTAGGCTGGCGTGTTTTATGCTGCTCTACATTGGGCTGGCGTGTATGACGCCGCTCACCACCGGGCTTCTACATGATGCTTCCTGCCATCATGGGAATAGCTCCATGACCTCGTCTGAGGCCTTTCGCTGGACTCTGTCTATGGAACTGAACCAGCTAATGCTCCACCGCTCAGTGTTGCGATCTGTGCAAACTTTGCAATGGATTGGGGAGAGAGTGAGGCTGCACCCCATGGCACTTCATGACTTGCTGAATTGCCCAATCAACCAGCCCGCCGTTTCCTGCATGGGCTTCCTTCACCACGTTGAAGGTCTAGACGTTGACTGCCTTGGAGAAATCCATCCAGCCACTGCACCACCCAGAAATATTCTCCCCACCCGCAGTTGGATCCTGGCGGTCGAGACAGGCACTTCTTGGGAGAGGCACTGCATGGTGGGAGGGAGGCGGTACATCGTCTGAAGGAGGCGGCATGGCGTGATGGAGAGAGGGAGCACGTCGTGTAAGAGAGGCTGGACAGAGTGAGAGAGCGGCAGCATCGTGTGAGGGAGATGCGATAGGGTGTGGGCACAATCAACTGAAAGCGTTCTACCAGACCTGCCAGTCTGTCACCTGCGGTGTACATGGAGTAGGCGACTGCGTCCTGACCCTTCCCTTGCTCCCTCCACATGCCTTCAGCATGTGGTGCAACCCCAGTCCTGGCTTTTTCAGCATATGCAACAAGGGCAACTGCACATGAACATATAGAGAGAGGAGAGAGAGAGAGAGAGAGAGAGAGAGAGAGAGACAGAGAAGGGAGGGGGGACGGGGGGAGGGGGGAGGGTGAAGGGAGGAAGGAGGGAGTGGGAGAGAATGGATTTTTTTGCCTCGTCAATGTTCGCTGAAGCCCTCCTCTTCTCGCTTTGTGGAGAGCATGTGCTGCTCCCTTCCTGCTGGTTCTATCCTCTGAACCTCATTGGAAGCTCTCCTGGTGTCATTCTTGAACATGAAATGGAAGTTCACGCTGTGCTGTCACGGCGGGGTGTGTGCTGCTGTGCGCACAGCGTCAGTCTGCTGAGCAGCTCTGGTGCTGTCAGATTGTGCGTGGCAGAAACAAATTTTTATTTCACCCCGTAGAGAAAACAAAATTAGTGGTGTTATCAAAGCTGGTGGCAACCAGTGCTTTGGCCTCCCAGTTCCGCGCACCAAGACATTTTGCAGGTGTCTCGCGTCATCTTTCATTTGTTCTACCCAACTCCCTTTTTCATTTCCAGCCTCTTCGTCAATGGACTCCCTGGATGTTGATCACAATAGCATCATCTGCTTTACTTGGGCGTTTGAGGCTTTTGTCTGATCACTTATTTCCTGTCGCATGCCTGATGCTTCTTTTCTCTGCTCTTCATCAATCCTGTCGCATGAACAAGGGCAAGGCAATGCAGCCAATGTCGAAGAAGATGGGATGGGCTCTTGGTGAAGGCTGACAGGCAAGCGAGCACTGCGTCATATGCCAATGATGGTAGACCTTGAGGTCCAGCGGGGACGTTTGGTCCTGGAGGCTTGGAGGTCAGCCTCATCCCATGATTGGCAAATGCATCCCTTCCCTCATTATGGCACCCAAAAAACTTGGACTTATGTGAAGAATTGTGGTTTTGATCATTTTTCTAAGATGCAAGGAATCTGCATGCAGTGTGTTTATACAAAAGCAGCAAGGCGGAGAGAAACATGAAGCGCTGAGCAGGAAGACAGCAAACAGCACTAAATGCTCATTGGAGGCACTGACCATGTGTGTGGCTTGTGTGGAGAGCAGTATGCATTCATTTGCACTATTTGGCAGTTGTTCTCAAAAGCAAACATTGACAACCATGCTGCAGAAATGTGAAGATTTGTGGTTATGAAATATGCCAGGCCCGAAGGCCTATATATCCACATGTGGAAATAAAGCCAGGACCTTGTATTCGCAGGGAGTGCAACGCAAGGAGGGAGAAAGCTTTGTAAGAAGGGGTGTGAGACAGCCGGGAGAGACAAAGCCATGGATGTGGGTATCTGGCCCTGCAGTGTGAGAGAAGACTGGAAGGCCAGGAGAGGATACTCCATGGATTGGGATTTCCAACATGCATGTCATAAGAGTCGAATAGCAAGTCCAAAAGGTGTTGGGCAATGGGAGTGAGATGACAAGCGGGCAAGCATCGAGTTCACCCTCGCTCGCCATACATGCTATTCGGGGAACCAATCTCCATCGGACCTGGTTGTTTTTGGAATGAACCTGCAAGTGAGCCGAAAAACCCACCAGCAGCGTACAGTTCGGGAGGAGCAACTCACCTACAACCCCCAATCAGGACCACTAGGAAGCCTCAGGTTCACAACAAGTTAACGAAATGATTGAAGGCCCCTTGAAGTAAGACGAGTGTCACATTATTCTAGGTGGCTCTAAATCTCATCCTCTAGCCACCCACACGCCGTTGTTCTGCAGACTGTGTGTTGGTGTGTGGGTTTTGGCCTGACACCCTTTTGAGGACAGCGAGGTTACTTGGGGTGTGGCACGATACTATGGTCGAGGTTATGCTGGTCGAGACTCGCACACCTGATGAGTTCTACCGGTGTGACGTGGAGACCCATTGCCTCCATGTGTTAGGTATAATCCATGCAATGTTATGCTGGTCGAGACCCGCGCACCTGGTGAGCTCTACCGGTGTGACATGGAGACCCATTGCCTACATGTGTTATGTATGATCCATGCATGATCTGGTCGAGACCCGGACACCAGGAGACATTTTCCGGGGTTACGAGGAGACCATATTTCTCTGTCTCTCTTGCATGATATTTCACATATAGGTGTGTGATTGACTTCTTGCATGGTCGAGACCCGGGCACTTGGTGGGATGCACAATTGTCCAGAGGAGACCCTTTGCTATGGTATGCTTGATCGGTGCTCGCTATGATTGGTTGCCTAAGCCATCCTTTCTTGCCTTCGCTCGGACATCGTTATGTTAACAGTTGTGTCAGCCAGGGGGAGTGTTGGTGTGTGTGGCTTCCACCCGTCATGAGCGACGGCCAGGAGAGCAGCGGTACAAGAGAGCACGAGGGCATGGTCCCCGATGTGGAACCTGGAGGCAGCGACACATCGGCAGGTGGTGGACCACCCACTCAGAGCTGACCGACGACTGCCCCAGCATCGTGGATGCTGTCTCGGACCTCCTGCATTTTTTCTGCAGCCTATCCTTGATGCGAACGCAGCTAGCGCCGGAGCAACGACAAGTGGTGGCTCCATCCACCAGCAGCTACCAGAGAGCTGCCACAACGCCCTGGGTGCTTGCTCAGGTGCATTGTGGTTTTTCTGTAGACGCTAGAATTTTCTCGGTGGAATGGCTCTTGAGCCCGATTTGCATGTTTTACATTGTCTGTCCACCGATCGGTGCCGGACTTTTGCCTGTGGCCAGTCGTAACGTTTGGCTCGGGATTCTGCATCTCTAGGTTCAGATGGTATAGCCATCTGATTTGTCTACGTAGAGTTACAGCCAAAACAGACCTTGCACTGCCACGTGCGACACCCGTCGTGCACCGCAGCAGGTATTTATGCTGTGGACTTGTCATTTGTTATTTCTCTGTGCATGTGTTTCATTTATGGAAGCACATTTGACACTCTATTTGTGTCGCCTAGCTAAACCCTTACCGTTTTGTGTCTGACCTGTGTTGACGCCGCGAGATGACTCAGCGCTGACGTCCAGTTAGTGGTAAGCGTACTAGGAAGCTTCCTAGAATCTTCTCACTGTGGAGACAGCAGCAGTGTACCTCGAACGTCAATTGCTTGCATTAGTGTGGTGAGTGTACACAACGAGGTCACAGGTCACAACGTGTCTATAGCACATAAACCAGCTCTCCCACATGACTCGCAACTGACACATACAAGCACGGACTCACAAGCACACACGAGCGCATGTCACAAGATGTGACATACAACTCTACACACAAAAACTGACTGCTGAACTAGAGGAATCACGCGGATGTAGGAGAACCAACAACATGAACAGCTACCATGAAGACGTTGCTGCTGAGTGCCTTTGTGAGGAAGTCGGCTCTCCGGTGTCAAGTGTCGACCGAGATGATCTCAACGTCACTTGCACTCTCCCCGGCACAAAGTGATGCTCCACATTGATATGCTTCCGACGTGTGTGATGCATGCCATCATGCTCACGAATAGCCTTGGTTCTATGATTGTCACAACGTAGCGTGATGCATGTTGGTTTGTGGGGCTTCCACTTGTCACGACCAACGCCGATTGATTACCCATATACCCCATTTTGGTGGTATAGGGTAGAGGAGAGCGTGACAACACGACGGGCCTCGGGAATGTCCTGGGACTTCTCCTGCACCTACGACAAACCAGCAAGACGTGGTCGATGCGTTTCAGCAACCCTGTTGGCTTCTGAGGAGGTGGGAACGTTTTTTTGGCAGGTTGAGACCTGCGCACCCTGTGGACTGTACTGGTGTGATGAGGAGACCCGATGACTGTTGTATTGCTTCCGATGTTTGGAAAGCCATTTGCGATATCTGGACGCTGATTCCGAGTGTTTCTAGCACTGCTCATATTTTCTCAGTGGTCGAGATCCGCGCACTCGGAGAGCTATTTTGGTGCCTCGAGGAGACCACCTTTGTTGTTCACGTGTTGCATGCACTGTGCTCTCCCCACTGACTCGTTTAGGCTCAGTGGGGATGACGGAGCCTATTGCGACTAGCTGCCGGCACCCCTATATGAGCCCGCTAGGGGTTCATTTGTAATCTCTCCTTGTTCTTTCAAATCATGCGTTCAAGACTTAGCCGAATTCTTATCGTTTTGCAATGCACTCAAGCAGAGAGCTCACGTTCATTTTCGCATGGGCCTGCATGCCCTAATTGAATTCTAACTTGGTATCAGAGCATAGGGGGGGCGTGAGACTAGCAGAAGCCGCAGCAGTGGGCAGAATGCAGAGAGAAGGCGCCACGTGGCACCGTGCCGACAATAGCGTGAGGGAGCGCGAAGTCATTACAATTGACCGCCACAGGGGCCGTGAGCATCACACAGTAGCATTAGCGGTTGCGGTAGCAGCACCATTAGCGGTTGCGGCAGCAGCAGCACTAGTAGTAACTGACACAATGGTGGCAGCTGCGATGCCGTGCAGTAGGAGCAGTGGTGCCAGAGCAACCACTCACAACAACAACAGCGGAGATAGTAGTAGAAGTAACGGTAGGAGCAGCAGCATCGACATTAGCAATAGTGCATAGCAGTAGTAGTAGCAACCCTTGTAGCAGTGGCAGCAGTAGTAGCAGCGTGCGGCAGTGACGGCAGCAGTAGCAACAGGAACAATAGCAGTGCATAGCAGTAGTAGCTATGGTGGCAGTAGCAATGCCTGTGGCTATAGCAACAGCGGTCGCAGCAGCAAGCAACGCTTGTAGCAACAAGCAGTAGCGACAAAAGCAGCAAGTAGCTAGGGCGGCAGCAGCAAGCAGCAGCAGAAACTACTCTGTAGAGTAGCAGATATAGCAACAGCAACCGCAGTAGCTGCATCTGCCGCCGCAGCTGTTGCTGCAAAGCGCTTTGCATCCCTCCTTCGAGGGTCCCCCTCGGAAGGGCTCCCTTGAGCCCCCACAGAGGGGCACCCTCGGAGGGGGCATGTTGGCCCCGTCGAGTCCCCCCCCCTCTCGAGGTGCTCCTCGGACCGTCCGTGAACCCCCTCGGCCCCGTCGGCCCTGTCGGCCGACCGACAGAGGGGGCCGACGGCAAGAGAGGGGCCGACCCCCCCCCTTCGTTCCTTCCTCCCACCCACCCCGCTCGCTTGCACAAGCGAGAGAGTGAGCAAGCATGCGGTAGAGGGAGGGCCAGCCAGACGCCCCCCCCCCCACTTCTCTCCTCCTTTACTTTCTCAACTGCCCCAAATCAGGGGTAATCAAGAACAGGAGGGACGAGAAGAGAAAAACAAGAATTTGAGGCAAAAAACAAAAAGAGGGGACTGAGGGCCAGAAGAAGGGAAAGGAAAAAAAGGGGGGGTAAGGGCAAGAAAAGAAAAAAAGAGGGTGTGAGGGCGAAGAGAGAGAGAGAGAGAAGAAAACAATCTATAAATACTTGTCACCAAAAACCGCAGATGCAACCCGTCTAGTAGCCATTGCAACATCACCCGTAGTCGCAGTAGCCACAACAGCTTTCGTGGTAGCAGCGGCGGTGGCGGTGGAATGGCGTCAACTACAGAGCAGTTGCAGCAGCGCTTGTAGTCTCCCCTTCTTAGCCGACAGCAGACCATCGTCGGCAGCCACTTATTTTTCGAGACGCGTCAAAGACCGGCGTATCTCTGGGCTCCCCGTACCTGAATCTATAGGATTGACGGCGTATCCGGGTTTGTCCATCTTCGGGGGCTTGGTCGTCTACCGATTGGAGCAGCACTCGCACTTGCAGCCACCACACCATCTATTCTTGGAGCAATGTTTGCTCCATTTGTGGTAGCAGCACTAGAAGCCGCAACTGGTCAGACTCCCTTCTCCAAGTGTGCTGTGGTAGTGTACCATGTCCTGTCTAATTACACTCGTTGATACTGAAATCGTGACCTACAAGAGTAACGGTGTCTACTGGTCTTATCCTCTCCTTGATGTTTACCATCGCGAGTGGGTGCCCTCAGCACCTATCCATCATCTGTCGCACGAGATGAGTGCGTAGACATCTAAGCAGGCGTCCTACGCGTTCGCCTACTACTACTGTGGTGAAGGACGTCATGGTTGGCTTCGCAATTAGACGCACCCTCGCAGCTGGCATCCACCTTGGCTTGAACCTCGTCTGAGCATGCGTCCTCCACAGCATGTGGATCTGCCAGCGTTGGTAGATCCCATAGCTAGACCTCTGGCCACTATATTTGTCAAGATCCATGGCCTTAGACGGATGGTGCAGCAGCTTTGTTACCTCATCCTCACCGAGCGTGCTTCTGCTACTAGTTTGTTGACGGCCTCCTTCATCATATCTTCTTCATCCTCTCTTCCTTTCTCATCCGATGATTTCCCTTTAGCTCCATGTGCCCGCCATTCCCACGCTGCCACCATCCTCTTGATCCCCCACTCTCCGAGTACCACGATGCCATCTTGAGATGACATGTCTTCATGTAGTCGCTCCAGTCGTGTGTGCACGTGGCGTTGGCGTCAGCGCTCCGCACGTCATGCCCGGGCTGGTCTTAACACATCATCTACCTCCTTGGCTTCCGTTGCAGTACCTGTCGAGGGGGAGTGTGGTCACTGCGCATTGCCTCCTGTGACCACAGCCACATAATCCGCACTCTCGCCGTACCTGAGTTCCCCATCATGAGCTCAGGTAGATGCAGATGATATGGTGGGAGTACATGATGTGGAGTCTGATCATGACATGGTGTTCATGGTGGAAACTTGCGTGTCATCGAGCTTGACTTCCAAGTCTGGGCTGGATCTAGATCTTTTGCAGCTCTGACTGGTGGCAGCCCGACGGTGGAACAGGAGTCCCCTACGGATCGAGATACGTCTACCGGAATTTTGGGGGAGTTTGTGCAACAGGCTCACACCACCCCAGTGGAGATTACATTGCATGAGACATGCGTATCATCGAGGTCAAAATTCACGCTAGGACAAGAGCCGAACGTTCTGCGGCAGCAGGTTGCATCAGGAGTGCAGGCCTTGCGCCCCTGGGTGAAGCCACTCACGACTCCGAGCGGTGGTAGCCAGACGGATGCACAGGAGTCTCGTACGGATTGGGATGCCCATTACAAATGATCCAGCTCGGTAGCGGTCGTAGTGCAAGACTAGAGGAGACCAGCTGATCTTTTATAGGTTGAGGCATTCTTGAGAGCAGCATTACTGGGAGATGTCACCTGGAGATGTGCTGCAGCAGACACAGTAGCTTGACCTTGTCATCGGTGCTACCTGTGGATCAGCTTCAGCGTCACGATTTGCCCATGTTCCCTGAGTCTGCAGGATTCAGCACACACGGCGAAGCAATGACACACATGACAGATTAAGCAACCAGGTGATAGCGACCAATCTTCCCAGCAAGATGGTGCATGAGCGCCAGCTGCGCTTGCTTGTCGCCTTAACGGGCATTGTCGAGCCAGAGCCCTACAAAGCTGTGACCACTACGTCGGCAGTTGAGGATAGTGTTACACATCCGACCACGCGAATGGAGTCAACTCGTCAGCAGGAGCTGAGTTGTGCCCTCGCGTGTTCAACTCTTGGTGACCCTGCTGATCACATCGACGTTGAGAGTGGCAGTACCTGCACGGTCAAAATTTCCATGTGCTTCGCAAAATCCAATGACTCTGCCTTCTCCTTCTCTCTAGGCATGCAACCACTCACCCCTTGTACGACAGACACGAGTTGTGGTGGGGATGCGCCACCTTTAGCTACGTTCAAGTGTGTAGCATCTCAGCACGTTGTGAGTTTGATTGACCCCCCAGTAGATGCATCGGCACCATCTCCATCTCCTTCAGCAGTAGAGACGTAGATGGAGTTGTACTCCCAAGTTCTGCACTCTGCATGTGCAATATCCAGTGAGGCACAGTTGATCCTACGTGAGTCAGACATAAGCCACCTCCACATGTCTGAGGCAGATTACGGTGCTCTACAAGAGCGTGTAGTGATGGTACAGCGGGAGGTGATGGCAGTGCGTGAGCGACTGTCAGAGCAGGGGAGCACCAGTATTATCGATACCAGCTTTCCACTTCCAGAATCTCGCACACCCATACTCGAGGAAGATCCTATACCAACTCCGAGTATGATGTCCGATAGAGACACTACCACAGGAGAGGTGAGCATGCCTTCACTTTCCGCCATCCTCATTCCTTTCGACTCCATCATCGCTCCTCTTTCTTCAGCTGTTGCCATCACGCACCTTCATCCACCCACTTCGGCTTCTCCATCATTATCTTCATCCATGTATGGTGATCCGGTTCATCGTTCCAACCCTCCTCTTTTGGCGGTACACCTCTGTGCTTCAGGATGCTCTATCCTACCTCGGAGACCAGTTTTGCCACTTCATCCACGCCTGCGTGTTGCTCGCCCATTCCCTTTCCTCCGGCATACACAGATGCATCGCAGCAGAGCAGAGAGAGGAGAGACTGTGAGCTCGGACCCTTGGCAGTCACACAAGGACTGGTACACTCCAGGTGGTGTAAGGGCAACGTGAGGAGTCGTAGCCAAAGACACCACTTCGCCTTTGAGGGTGGGAGCATACTGGTGCGTGACAAGGGGAGCTATCTTTGTGTGATGGGAGACCACATGATTTATCGCCCAAGATCTGTTCAGCTGTAACATCAACATCTCCATTGAGGGCATCGCTGCAAGGTTCATCTGACCAGGGGGAGTGTTGTGTGGACCTCGACCTGATGCGACGTCATGGGAGATGCATGACGAGGTGTCCATGCTCTGCTATGAGCATACTAGAGTAGCCGGCGTGTGGCTCATGCTACGTGCCTGCACAACTACATGTGGATGGTAGCACTCTGTTGGTCAAGACCCGGAAACTTGGTAGGTTCTACTAGGGTCACGAGGAGACCATGTGATCATGTGTCTTGGTGTGTGGCTATACTACGTGTGGCATGTGCATGCGAGCTGAATTGCTCATAGTGGTTGAGACCCGGACACGTGGTGAGTTGCACCTGTGTTACAAGGAGATCCCACTATGATCATGTGTTTTGGTTGATGATGATATTGTGGCCGGCATACGGACACCTGTTGGATTGCTCGTAGCGGTCGAGACCTGGGCACTGGTGCCGCCAGTATCATGAAGAGACCCTCTTGTGTCCGACTTGTGTATGATGTGCATGACTCCTCGGATGGTCGGGACCCAAACACCAGGTAGGATGCTGCATTATCATGAGGAGACCTTCCAACCTTCATCATGCTCCAGAGGGACATCGGGCCTAGCCTCTATGCTTGGATGCACAGTAGATGTGTGTGTGTGTGTGTGGTTGACAGGTGCAGATTCTTGTAGGGCATGCGCTAATCTTCTGTGCCTTCGTTTATTTGTTTTGGCGTTGATGGCTATGCCAGCCAGGGGGGGTGCTGGTTTGTGTGGCTTCCACCCGTCATGACCGACGCTGATTGATTACCCATACACCCCATTTTGGTGGTATAGGATAGAGGAGAGCGTGTAAATACGACAGGCCTCTGGAGTTTCCTGAGAATTTTCCAGCACCTACGATAGCGCCGGCGAGACATGGTCAATACGTTCCGGCAGCCCAGTTGGCTTGTTGGGAGGTAGGAGGGTTTTTTTGGTAGGTTGAGACCCGCGCACCCGGTGGACTGTTCCAGTGTGACGAGGAGACCAGATGACTGTAGTAGTGCTTCCGATGTTCGGAAAGCAATTTGCGATGTCCGGATGCTGATTCCGAGTGTTTCTAGCACTGCTCATATTTTCTCGGTGGTCGAGACCCAGGCACGTGGAGAGCGATTCCGATGCCTCGAGACCACCTTTGTTGTTCATGTGGTATATGCACTGTGCTCTCCCCGTTGACTCGTTTGGTCTCAGCGGGGATGACAGGGCCTGGTGCGGCTAGCTGCCGACGCCCCTATATAAGCCCCCTAGGGACTCATTTGTAATCACTCCTTGTTCTTTCGTATTATGCATTCCAAACTTGGCCAAATTCTTGCCATTATGCAATGCACTTACACACATAGCTCATTCTTGTTTTCGCATGGGCTTGCATGCCCTAATCAAATTGTAACTATGCAATGAATGGGGACGTGCAGTTGATGCAACAGACAACACAACCAAACAATTTCATGGGTATCTGCACCAAGAGCAACATACTCGGCTTCTTTTGAACTATGTGCTACACAGCCCTGCTTGCCACTCTTCCTTGACACAGTGGTCCCACCAACAAGGAAGATGTAGCCTGCATGGTTGCGAGCGTTGATGTCATGGGCCCAGACGCTATCAATGTGACCATGGACCGCCATTGTCGGTTGTACCCGATTATAAAGGCCAATCCGTGCAATGGAGAGAGCCTACCTGACAACAGGAAATATGGCCTCCATGTGTCGCGCCCTAAGAAACTTTGACAACTGTGCCAGGAAGTTTACAGAGAAGGCAACATCTACCAGAGTCATCGTTGCCAGGTACATGAGGGACTTGGTGACGTGAAGGTTAGTCATTCACATCAACTGCCTCCCCAAGCTTAGACTCATGTAGTGTCTTCAGGAACCTCTTCCAAGCTTGGGTAATAGGCATGGACGCTGTGGGTGTGGATCAAGTAGGGAAATGAAACGCTCCCCCAGGCTGTCAACATCCGCAGCTTGGTGAACGTGGAGGGTGCGATGAGAGTGATCACGCTCTAGCTGCATGCCCAAAAAGACACGACTAAGCCCCACGTCTTTCATCTTATAAATGGACTGCAGGATTGTCTTCACCAAGGTCACAGTGTTCTGACTGGGAAACGCAATCAACAAGCCGTCCACACAGACCGGGTTAGCAACGAACGGTACATAAGGAGGGGTCACAAAAAGTGACGGATCAGCCACACTACATAGGTAGCTTCCCTGTTTGAGGGTGGACTTGATCTCTTAGTTCCAGTACCGAGGCAATTTTTTCACACCATAGAGGGCCTTTTGCAGTCGCCAGACATGGTCAGTACCATCAGAATCCAAGGGGCTGAACCATGTAGATCTCCTCATCCAATAGCCCACGTAAGAACGTGTTTTTCACATCCATTTGTTCTAGTTCCGATTCGTGGTGGGATACAAGAATCAGTAGTGCTCTAGCTATTGTATAGTGCCCAACGGGTGCAAATGTCTTGTCAAAATACAATGCACAGGACCTGGGAGAACCCCTTTGCTATGAGTCTCGCTTTGTACTTGTACCGTCAGACTTGTACTTCCGGCGAAAGACCCAATGGGCATCAATGGACTTACTTCCCAGTGGGTGACTGACCAACTCGTATACAGCATGGTTGTCAAAGGCGTTCAGCTCATCAAGCATGGCAGCTTCACAGTCCTGAGCATCTAAGGCTGTGCGCGCTTGATGCACCGTGATTGGCTCAGGCAACAAGGTCGCGGTGGACAACGTGGCCTGACACTCAGCGACGCTACTGGACATAGCCACTTCCACAGCTCGCACTTGTGAGCATAGCCAAGGGTTGAACTGGGATAGACAACTCTAGTAGCCAATCCCAACGCATCCATGCCCGTAGGGACGACAAGAGCTGCTCAGTCTGAGACTGAGGAGGGTGTGCAGAGACCGAGGAGGCACTAGAGCAATGAGGGAGCACTCGAAGGGGCCCACCTCGGACAAAAGGGGAGACAGGCTATCTGGGGTGGATCAGCCACACAAACAGGAGGAGACACAGGTTGGCTGGCCATAGTGAATGTGACCGGGCTGGAGGGAGCCCCGAAGGAGGAAACCGAGGCAGACCGGACAGAGTCTGTGATAGGGGAGGATGGTGTATCAAATAAACTGGATGATGTGGGCAGACTGGGAACATGACCTGATGGCGACGACTGCAACGAGGGTGAAAGCTGTGTTGTAGCAGTAGCCAGGACTGCCGGGATGGCAGGATCAATGTCCCTCGCCAGCTGAGTGAGAGGCAGAAGGGAGGAGGCAGGAGACAGACGACTGAGGCCATGAAGGAACACAGAAGTAAATAATAGAGCATTACAAGACTCAATGACACGCTAAAAAATGAAATCGCAAAAGCGCCAGACCTTAGACTACACAGACACACTGAGGAAGGGGAACAAGCGGCCACGAGGGGAGAGCTTCCCGTGCGCAGGTCTTCTGGGAGCCAGAAAAAAGCAATCCTATCCCAAAATCAAGCCAGACAAAGATCATCGCGATGGCCATGCCATCCCTTCAAAAGGCGTGATAGTGCTGGGAGGGGGCGGTGCGGGACGCGGTTCTAGACCCAAGTCCTACAGCTCATGACGTCAAAGGCAAAGAGCAATGGCAGACCAAACTCGAACAAGAGGGTGTGAACTCCGTCACAAAGCGTACGATTCTAGCGCTCAAAGACATCATTTTTTTGGGGTGTGTAGGGAGTGGAAGTCTCCAGGAACACCCTGTAGGATTGAAGAAGACAGGTGGTGGGTCCGAGGAACTCACCGCCGTGGTCTCTGCGAAAGACATGCAAGGACCGCTGACAGGCACGATCAAACTAAAGAAGCCACGACTCAATGAGTGAACAGACGTTGCTCTTTTGATGAAGAGAAAACACCCAAAAAAAGCGGGAGAAGTCATCCGTGAGACACAAGACATAGCGGCCAACGTCGCCAAGGAGATCATGGGGCAAGGAGCCCATGACATCTGCATGGACACAATCAAGGGGGTGAGCAGACTAAGAATTAGAGGGAGAGAGAAGGGAGCGATGCATTCTCCCTTGAGCACAATCTAGAAAGACGGTAGGACAAGGGAAAGGAAAGATGGAAGGTGAGAGACCAACAAAAGGCCGAAGACAAAGCATGCTGTGAATGGCATCAATGTGTACATGATCAAGGCGGTGATGCAAGAGGTACACAAGGTCAGGCAAGAGAGAGGGGGCAACGTGGGCAAGAGCAATGCCAGAGGCGGCGATAGAGGAGGCATGCAAGGGCACACTATAGAGTCAATCACACTTCAGGCCACGCAAGATGGAACGGCTAGAGGGACACACACACACACACACAACACCAACACCGCAACTAGCAGTAATTTCCATACCCTACTGGCCCTTACGTTCGACGAAAAAAATTGTTTTTATTTCAACCTCAAGCACCTTGATAATTCTGGTCTCATGGATGAATCACCCATGCGCTAATTCATCTTCTCTACACACGGTTTCAGCTTCCGCAATGCGTTCAAAGGAGTATGAGCAAAATGTAAAACATTCAAGTTCCACGCACAGTCATGCCTTGACATGCGACGGTGGGGAGGAAACATGGATGTGGCAGTCTACGAATTGTGAAGCGAGCTGTGAGGCGACGTGCAAAGCAAGCTGTGAGATGCAACTTCGCTCCCATTTTTTTAAGTTCAAAGACACAGACAACCGAAGGATGAGGGACATACCAAGGACGTGAACGGGCATTTCGACCAAAACCAGACAGCAAATAAACCCAGGCTCTTTGGATGAAGCAGGTCTAAATTTAAATGGCTGGAAATTATAGTTGAATGTAACTGTCACTAGTTGAGTTAAAAAACTAGTCAAATTTAAGGGGCAGTACGGTACCTTAATTATCAAGAGACGGTACCGAAAGCAGGCTGAGCTCCAACGAAGGCACGTACAGAACATTTGGCAAGTACAGGGCAACACTGGGACCAACAAAGCACACGACACCAGCACCTTGGATGGGGAGCAACTGACCAGATCCAGTGCGCACAAAGCGGACAGACCCAGCGGGGCCTAGGGAAACAAACGAGGAATGCTTGAGCGTCATGTGATGAGTGGCATTGGATTCAAGTGTCTAGAAGCCACTGGAGAAACAGACAAAAGTAAGAACACCAGATGTCATGACAGTCCCAACGGAGGCCACAGACGAGACAGGCAGTGCACAGACAGAGCGATATTGTGAAACAAAGACAGACTACCACTGCTCAATCCACGGTACATCGCCACATGGTCAGCCCAGGACATGACCGGGAGGGTCCCCACAAAGAACACAATCTGTCGAACAAACAAGACCTCAGGCCAGCAATACAACACTCTCACCGCCTTGATTGCGAAGGCAAAGAAGCTGCATGCGGAACTGTCCCAGCTGGCGCTCCCGGTCACCATCAACAGACGCCGGCGGGGCCGGTGTGGATGTGCCGAAAGAAGGAGTAAACCATGGTGGTGCAGTGTAGGGGGAGGCAACGGGTTCGGCATACGTAGGCTCACTAAGCGGAGGAGTCCAACTCAAAGGGTAAGGGGCAGGCGGCAGAGGAGAAGGCACCCCCGCAGTGAAATGGGCCAGGGCGGAGGTAGGAGCAGAGGAGCAGGAGGGGGCACTGAATCTAGAGGCCGAGGACGATAAGGAGGACCTAGAGATGTGAGCCCAGTGAGCGTGTATCACCCGGGCGGAGCAAAGATTGTCTGGGTTGGAGGGCGGCCCACAACTGCACCAGGGGTATGTGAGGAAGAGGCGGAGCCCTTGTCCTTGCCCTCCTTCCACTTACCCTTGCCTTTCTCACAACCCTGGATGGCAAGGATGGAGGCAATGGAGGAAGAAGGAGCAGATGAATAGGAGGAGGAAGTGGTACAGGTAGAGGAAGACAGAGCAAGAGTAGTGACTGTAGTAACTCCTTTGATGGCGGAGAATTGAAGACGCTGGTTCTGGAGACTGGTCCACTAGACAGCAAGGCTCTCGGAGGTAACTTCCCAGAGGGCTCCAACGCCAGGTGGGGGCTTTGGTAGAACGGGCTGCAAGCCAAGGCGCTAGAGCTCATCTGCTTTGATGTCGCGAAGGAAGTATGACAGCTCCAAAATGAGGCGGATAACCAAGGTAAGGAAAGTAGAGAGATTTCCAGGCGCTGAGACACCAAGCTCATGAAGGAACTTGAGACCACCAACCTAGTATGCATTGGCGCTCTCACAAGCATGCAAGAAAAATGTGGCGAACTCGACAATAAGTGCGCTCTGAGAGGCTTGCCCAGTGGCGGTGGTGCGACAACGCAGCATGGCATATGCGCCTACAGGATCGGCAAGACGCTGGACAACTGGGTCAACATTGAAGGTACCGACATCATCGATCAGTGACTTGAACATAGCAGCGATGAAGGCAAGGACAACACGAGCAGACTTTGAAGCAATCTGTGCAAAGGGAGGAACAGCAGGACAATAGAACTCCCATAACTACTCCTCCTGAGCCCAAGCACTGAAGCGCACCTCCCAGGTGGAGAAGGTGAGCCCGGAAACAAGCGCAGGTGGCTAGGAGAAGAAATCATGCTGGCAGTACGCAGGAGAAGGGGTAGCTGCAGTGGGGGTGCCAGATTGTGCAGCAACATAGGCGCTAGAGGAAAACGGCGTGGAAGACATGCCAGAATCGGGATTTGCATTAGTGGCAACAAGTGAGACAGCAGACGCAGCAGACAGGCAATGCAACACAATAGTAGCAACCTCATCAGGAAAGGCAGCAGTTGCCCTCTACTAACATAAGGCGATCTTCAGCCTCCTGGTAAGTCTCGCAAGCGAGGGTCAGCTGGTGCTGAAGAGACACAATAACTTACTTGTCATCACGAGTTATGGTGACGATGTGGGAACCCTGTCGGACAGAGTTTCCCCAGCCCCATTGGGCGTGGGAAAAGTGGGATGACTTGTACGACAGGTAAGAAAGCTGCAAGATAGGCCACCCTGAGTCAGACAGGTAAAGCCACTACAGGAAAATAGATACACAGGATAGTCAGGCACTGCAGGCAAGGGAGGAGATTATGAGGCAGCAAAGGGAGATGGATTGCATTAGAATGCAATGAGAGGAGGAACTGCAACATCTAAGGCGGCAGAGAGGATGGAGATGGTAGAAGCAGCAGAGACCACCAGAGCAAGTGCCCCGGTGATAAAGGCTACACCTAGGGTGGTGAAGACGGCTACGACTGAGACGGCCACTGTGACAAGGCTGGATGTCATAGATGGAGCTGATGCTAAGGCGGTAATAGCTGTTNGGCACTGCAGGCAAGGGAGGAGATTATGAGGCAGCAGAGGGAGATGGATTGCATTAGAATGCAATGAGAGGAGGAACTGCAACATCTAAGGCGGCAGAGAGGATGGAGATGGTAGAAGCAGCGAAGACCACCAGAGCAAGTGCCCCGGTGATAAAGGCTACACCTAGGGTGGTGAAGACGGCTACGACTGAGACGGCCACTGTGACAAGGCTGGATGTCATAGATGGAGCTGATGCTAAGGCGGTAATAGCTGTTGCTAAAGAGGTGCGGATGGAGGATGCAACTGCTGCAGTGGCAGACAAAACTGACGATGTTGCTGATGCGAAAGTGGATGTTGCTGCAGAGATTTGTGTGCCTATGTCCACAGCGGCTGCAGCAATGGGCCTAACGACAATGGCTTCCTCAGTGTAGGCCTTAGTTGCATGCCCGGCAGATGTAGAAGCAGGCGCGCGCGAGGCTCTAGTGGCTGCTGTAAAAGTAGTGTCGCCACTTGCAGCAGCGTCTATGGTAGCGGATTTTGTATGCGTCTGCGTACCTAGAAGACTAACAACATCATGTTTGATCACTGTATAGAACTGAGCAGTAGTGATGTGAAGCTCTGGAGATGTATGTGGCTGTGCCCCCCTCCCCCCCCCTCCCTCCCCTCGGAAAAAAAGGGGTAGAGACGCTTACCGGTTTT